>JASANE010005622.1:0-123057 GCA_030248225.1 Trileptium ribeirensis | reverse complement strand
ACATGGGGCAAAGGGCGTAAAAAGGGGTCCAATTCTCTCAATTGACTCCGGAGTGCCAAACGGCTTCTGAACCGAACTCAGCCTTTAGCCGAGTATTTTGTACCTAACATGTCGTCTTTTCGACGAAAAGGGGAAGTCGGGCTCCCGGCCGAACCTTTCGTAGTTCTCTATAATTAATTAAACGAGTTTAGGAGGCTTCCACGGATCCGGGTTGCTTTTTTGTGGTGGTGAGGGGCATATTTTTGTGTTGGAATTAATGGGCGAATCTAATGATGGGTTACAAGCCTATCGGGAAAATTTCCTCAAATTTCAGGTGGGGGACCGTACCCTAGGTGGGCACAGCAATCCCTTTTCGGGCTCAAACGGAAGCCTGGGACCCAGGGAATCCAAAGATAGCATTTACATAATTATGTGTATATTAATGATCAAACTAGCTAATTAAATGCAAGTGCGATCTTCATTCAATTTTCAGAGGTACATATAGTTATTCCCTAATAAGTCCGTGGATCGCGATCGCATCTACACGGGACTGGTCTCGTTGTAAAGACCGAAGAATTTTGTACAAAAATGTTCTGTGCTGTATTCGTCGATTTCTCAACGGTTCCGGAGCCGCAAAAACCCTCAATTCCGAGTATTCGGAATTGACATTTTAAATTTTATCAGCTAACTTAGCCTCTGAAAATGAACACTGGTAGTTGATATTGTATTTATCCTTACAACTTACCAGTGTCTATTATCAACTTCAACACTGGTAAATTTAATACTGGCCATTTCAACTTATAATTGCTAAAAATTTTGCTCATTTGCTGTTCGTTATAGGGCGAACAGTCACTACTTTTGTGGTCCTCACTTGTGAGGATGGTCATGACGGCCTTCTGTCACGACCAATCTTTTTGTTAAATTTGGACGAAGCTCTCTTAGTCCTATCGGGCGGGGTTAGACGATTTTTCTAGCAATTATCGGGTGGTTACGGGAGACGCACCGTTATGATTTTTCGCGGGTCGGGGATGGCAAAAGACAAAAACCCCGAACTATCGTACCTATAATAAACATACATCTATTTGCGCAAAATCAGCAGTTCACTCCAAAATCGGCAGCATCGTGGGTAATGGATATCGACAGATTATTACCTATGTACCAAAATGCAGCAAATTATAACAATAATCATAAGAACAGCGTCAAGTGTACAACGAAATAGTTATGTCTCTTTATGGCTACAGCGAACAACAAAGATACAACGAAATCAATACGATCATGACCATGTATTTAAGCGTGGTAACTACGGTACAAAACGAATACGAGGGATCAATACAATCATGACATCAATTATGCGCACGAACAATGGTATAAACACAAATCGAATATAAAGAACCAATGCAATCAGGGTACCAATTAGACACATCTATATACATGGGAACGACGGTTCAAATCGGATATATATAACGATCGATAAAATCATGGTAACGTAATAAAAGTCAAGTATACAAATGGGTGCCTTTATGGTAAATACAAATGGTTATATATCAATCGGTATAATCATGGTGATGCAGCACAAATCAAGGGTACCAATGGGTGCCTTTATGGTAAAATATATATATATTACGATGAACGACAGCAACAATAATGCGGTAGTCATATAATTCTGATACTATATTCATATTTACCCGTGGTGATCATGGGAACGTTGGCAGTGCTGACCGAAGTATTGGAAAATATATAAGTATATAGCAAGAATATCGGACGTAACGATCCATGTTTTGCAATACGTAATGACCTACGGTTGGCGGTACTTGTAATCACCATCAGTAAGGTGACAACATCGTCGCGTGCGATCAGTTCCTTCATATGGGAAGGTCAACAAGGGGTCTAAACACTGTACGATAATAGTAGCTGATTACTAATCTTTTTCAGACACTTCATGGAGTGGGGAAATGGTTTCAGCTACTTTCAACGATATCGTCTTCTAGACTTGAGTTCCAATAACGGCTTGATGACCAAAACCTGTAAATGTTGCCCATTAGGCTGTGGCCAGGATTAATCTATCTCGTAACGATCCAGCATGGATCTGTTACACATATACTATTTTGTCCCCTGGTTGGTTGAAAGATTGTTTCTGCGTAATTTTTAACGTACGCTTAATTATGTCGCAAAAAAGAGGCCGTTGGTAACACAGCAGCCTTAACGAATCATCGATGATAATAATTAATTACATCGTGCTTCTTCAGTAATTATTTTGCTGTTACTGTGGGTTTTAGGGGAGAAGCCACGAACCTCTGTTTCAACGGACTTTCTGAGAAGAAATTAACATGGTCATATAGCTGTAATGAAGCTTTAGAAATAGGTTTTGGCCTTAGTTTTGCATTTGGTATCATTACATGGATGGTGTTGGTATCAGTTGATTGATAAGGAGTTGGCGTTGCCTCATTTGACCGGATTGGATCACGGGTTTCTGAAGTACCGGGATACTAGTTATTTCAGAAATTATTCGTTTTCTCTTTTTTTCCATCCACTACTATTGTATGATCGCCTATTGCCTTGGTATCAATCGACGCGTCCTGACTCGGGGCTCTCCATTCCCTAAAGGTTTTGCCAGGGGGCATGGGCCGGGGAGCACCCGGATTTCGAACCGAGGGGCGCCCGATTTTGCCAGAGAGCAATTTTCAAAGAGAAAAACGCTTAAAAATCGTCTCAGAAACACTGCCAAAACGGTCTTGATGGAGAAAAAAGGGATTTTGAAGCAAATTTTGTCAAAATTTGCACAATTTGGCTTTAAACCGGAATTTTCGGCTTTTTCCATCAGGCATGAAACGGGGGCACCTGATTTGAACCAGGGACAACCGAAACATGACAGGCCTTCCACTCCACCAATTTGAAGGGCTGACTCAATAATGGTTCATGTTTGCTGTTTTGTGATATTCCAAAGCTCAAATAAGTTATGGCCAAAATTTGGTTTATTTTCGGCAAAAATAGAACGTAGAATTTTTCGACGTGCACTGAATTTTTTGGAATTATTTTTTGCTTGAACTAAAGTCTTCCCTATCAAAAAAATATTTTTGCTTGTATAGATATAGTGGGTGCAATTGTTGAAAGAATTTCATGATGTGCTGATTTCGAATAAACATATCTGGGGAGCCACGTATAAATTCAAAAATCCGATACGAGAAGTTTTTGTTTAGTCTGACGAGCACGTTAAAAATTTGATCGATATGTTTTAGAAAATTTAGGGAGAAGGCACATCTTGAACATGGTATCTTGAGTAGTTTGTGCAATTCCTTAACAATCTTAAGTCTCAAAGGCTTAACTAGGCGATTGTGATTTATGATTTCGGATAGGTCCTGACTCAGTGCTATGTGGTAGTTGGTCCTTAAATAATCTTTTAACATCAAAGTAAGTTTGTAATACGTTGCTGAGGTATTTGTGTTGACGGTCTGGTGGTATCTTTGTAGCCTTGGAGGTGCCCCTGATTAGCACAAAAACCACCGATTTAAAGTTTAGAAGGTGTTTATATTTTATTTTGGGTTTTGTATGATAAAACAGTTGTTATTATTCACCCTGGGCACTAGTGACTTTGTGAACACTTATGAAAGCAAGTTTTTGGCTTACCGTTTGCGAACAGGGCACGAACAGTTCGCAAAAAATTTTGGAATGACAGTGGGACAACTGTGTACTTCGTTGCGAACTATTTTCGAATTTTTATTTCTGTCCGTAACTAATTTTCTATGCCCCAAAATTGGGCTAATTGTGTTTTTGGCTCCACAAAGCTTTGATTTTGGTATGTGACCCAAAGAGCGATTTAGGCCTATTAAAAAGTAAACACATTAAATTGGGCATTCTAGTGACTTTCTGAACACCACATTGGCTGTCTACTGACCCTCCTATACCTCTAAAATTCGGCTAATGCCATCCCGGGTGCAGAGATTCTTTTTTTTTTGGGATCCGGCTCACCCAAAGCAATTTTTAGGTTCGTTAGAAATTAAACCTTAGTCCGTGGCTAAAGTGACCTGTTGTATCTGGCTCGCCCAAAGTGCGATTTAGGTCCGTCAAAAACTAAACTTAAATTAAACAGTCTAGCGACTTTCTGAGCACTGTCTTGGCTACCTACGGATAGTACTATACCCCTAAAATTGAGCTGATGACTTTTCTGGGGTCCAAAAATTAGATTTTTTGCTTCTGGCTCGCCCGAAGTGCGACTTAAGGTCCTTAAAATTAAACTTAGTCAATAGCTAAAGTGACCTATGGTATTCTAGTTGTCATAATCGCATTTTACACTAATCATGCAAACCTAACTATACATTTCGAACCATTGTTACTAAGCACACAAAACGGAAGTATCAACAAGGCATGTTTTCGTTGTTTTGTTCTAGCTTTAAACTTGGGGTTGACGAACCACTTTTAATTATGTCTTATCGCATTTGTAAATAAAATTTTAGTTACAGTTTGCAGATACTCTTGATATTGCAAATGTATTTAGACAACAAAGCATAAACTAAGGACTGCAACAAATACTTTTGTTTTGGTCATTTTAGCGAATGGTTAAAAATTCAGGTTTGTCCTAAAGGGTTCGCCACTTTACTTGTTTACGATATTTTAGTGATTGAAATAACTTACTAACATGAAAGAATATTGTAAAAAATCGTGCTTTCATCGGGGCTTTGACGTTCTGGTTGTTTTCAATATTTCAGTGAGTGAAATTGCAACTTTGTTAAGAAGTTTGGTGTTCTACTCCTTTTAATTATTTTAATAAATCATATAACAAAATGCATTGTTATGGCTAAAAAAGCTCACCGGGGTTCTGTTCCCAATTCCCGTTTAGGGGATTTTTGGGTTTAGGGAACTTGTTTCATTTTAATTTTTCTCGGGGTTTCTACTGCCTTCATCAAAGTGGGACCCTAGAACTTTTCATCGCTCCTTGAAATACGGACGCTTTCCGATTCGATTAAATGAAATAGTAAATTAGTTGAAAAGTTTTTAACCTCATAATTTCTGTTTTCGGTATACAAAATGTTTTTAAACAAACACTATTTCTAATGCAAAAACGATGTTTTTTTTAGCTTGAAATTACTTGTGCGAGAGTAAAAGTACATGAAAGTACGGGAATATTTAGCATTTTAAGCAAAATTTATTCTCCCCACTTTGAAATTGTCTTCGCGAATGAACATGTGCTCCTCCGAAGTTCCCATACAATATTTCGCAAGGCTGTGGACACGTCAGCGTAAGCTTAAGTTAATTTCATCTGGAAATCATTTAAACTAACTGGAGAAGCCAGTTATCCGCGTTTATTTTATGCCCAAAAATTCACTATTGTTTATGTCGTGGTTGCCATTTCAGCGTGAATACTATGCGACTCATCAATATTTTCTATCGAAGCGCTCGCTTTACTTAGTTTGTTGGAGAGTGACAGATGGTGAAGCTGGTATTAATGAAATAACACAATGGCTGGTCAATATTCAAGTGAATTTTTTATATTTTTGAAGCATTTTGTTTTCTATTTTATCGTTTCGTTTTATTGCATCAGTGCTATATTGCTAAAATTTGTAGCTAAGTTGTTGTAGCAAAATGCTCTTGATGTGCCGTACAAAATCTTTGCGTCAGCAACAAACAAAAACTGAAATATTGAACGTGCCTTTGTAAAGTGAAACACGCAGTAGTCTTAGTCTATCCAGATAAATTCTGTGCAATGCGGCATTCACGATCTAACTCTTAGCAAGCGATTGGATTCTATAATAGTATGTAATTAAATTTATCAGTATTGAAGCGCATCGAGCGAGGCGTGCAGAGTTTCTACTGAGGGAGCTATTGAGAAAATCTGAAATTTGCTTTGTCTGTCGGTGAAACTCGTAAACCATCTTTAGGTGGATGCATTTTGATAAAATTTTTGTTTCGGCGGCAAAAGTGAAATAATGTGATCTCTCTTTGGAGGCTAAAAGCCCCGACCGCATATTCCGGGTCATATTGACCAAAGCCAGGTTGTTAATTGTTCAATGCCAAATCAGTGCGTCGGGGTACTTGTTATTCGCAGCCCATATCTCGCGACAGAGTTGTCATGTTCAAAATCGTAATCAACTCATCGAGAGCTACATCATTGCTTATTTAGCATCACTCTATGGGTCACCGTGGGCCGGAAATTGGCTCGTCGACTTTTTATCAGTTCAATACCATAATATCGATTTTTCACATTTCAGCATGTTATTACCCTTCAAACCATATTAGGTTATCAAGCACACTGTTGCGACGATATTGTTATATACTTATACTTGACTATACCTTTTCAAGAGTTTCAATTGTTTCTCGGTCGGCGAACTTTATTTCAAAATGTAGTTAAGTCTTCATTTATTTGGATACACATTGCGTACAATATTGTTATTCCACAATTATACAGGACCGGTTTTACCTTAAGGGAGAGGTATACAAGCCTTCGGTTTTTATACAAGACAATAAATATGCTTTATCTAAGGTCTTTATTGATTTCCCTTTACATAATTATTTTTATTTTTGCGTTCCACTTTTTATTTCAATTTTCAACATTTCTGTTATCTTTCCACTTTTTCATTCATAATTCCATAATTTTTAACCCGATTTCTGAAATGTGGCGTGTTTCCATTTGTTTGATTATGTATTGGTTAGGGCATCAAGAATGGTCTGTATGTAGGTATTTCTGGAGGCGGAATACAATGATTTGATTATCTTGATTCTATGTACATATTTTATGCCTTTCGTGAGTTTTCAATGGGTTTAGGGTCAACGAAGCCGATTTCCAGAATATAGTCTGTCTTCAGAATACGATAAGCTGAATACGATGGCTTGGTTATCTAGAGACCAGCACAAATACTTGATGCGTTGTCAGTAAGCTGGTTTCGATGGGGTTAGACTCGACGATGTTTTAAGATTTTCAAAGAATTCAGGGTTCCAAGGGTTAAAGGGTGTAACATAACGTGTTACATGTGATTAAACAAAACGACAACTTAAAAATAAATCCACGCTCGCTCCGTTTCACCCTCGTTTGTGAGATACTAGTTTAATTGAAACAGATTTAGCGGATTTTCCACTGAGGGCGCAAAGGGGAAACATCGTGAAAAATTCTCATTTTGTCTGTCACTGTCAGTTTCTCATTTTCGGAAGGATGGATTTCTACAAATTTTTATTGTTCGATAGCAAAAGCAACGACTATACGCCCTTTAGTTGAACCAGAACAGCTCCGACCCCATGTTCCGGGTGCAAATACTTGATGCTTTGTCAGCTGTTTTCAGTGAGTTTAGGGTTGACGAGGTTTTAGGGGTTTCAATGGATATTGGTTGTGCGTTGTTTTCTGCGCTTTCATATAAGTTATTATAGGTTTTGTGACACACATAATATTAACTCCTGTCTGACCAGCAATATATGGTGCCTGCGATCGACAACCTGGGGAAACCAGGAGAAAACTGGTGATAGCCAGAGGAACAGAAGTCAAATAACCAAAACAATAATAATGGCTGCGCTTAGACATTGCCCCTGTTTGTCATTATCCAAGCTCCAACCTTGGGTGTATCAGGAGCCGCTTTCTGTACATAAGATGTTTAAGGTCTGTCAGCTTAGGGGTGGGGCAGGTGCTTCACGGAAGGAGGTTTAGCATTTTCGAAATTTTCAGAGATTTGTAATTTTTTGCAATTTTCCCCGATTTTTGCTACAATTTTCCCAATTTTGCTAATTTCCCCAAATGTTACTCTAAAACATGCGCCTTCCACGCGGAGAGTCAGTGTGTGTAGAAACTCCCTATTGACATCTGTGTTACATAGCACACTGGTTACTGTACAGGTGCATAACGCTGTCCAATAGGTTCAATTGTTGTCTCGCGCCTTCACTGAAAACATCGGTTTTAGCTAAGGTATCATAAAACAACGAATTGGGTACCGTTAGTGTTTTGGTTTGAACGTGTCACTCGTACTTAACGGTATTACATTACTAGTATGCATGTGCATGTATTTATAGTACTGAATTAATATATATAAGGTGTATATACTAAGACTGTAAAGATTGTAATATGTGTCACCAACCCCCTCACTGGGTCACGTCATCATGACGTCACGTGAACCAGGGCTAATTGATCATTTTTGACAGGTCAGTAATCATTATTTTTCCTAGAAATTGACTGGTCATTAATCAAATGCCCCAAAACCAGTATTTTTCCTACTACTTAAAACAACGATGCTCTTTTCTTTTTAAAAATAATTTCATTGCTCATTTCTTCGGCCCACCTCTTATTCCTAAACCTCTATTCTCCAATAGAACTGACGCCCTGAGATTTTTCGTTTAAGAACGCAAGATGCCAATGGAAATTTCGCAGTAACGACTAATCGTGACGACAAAATTTTCAAATATGTAGTGCAGGTGCTTCTCCGAGGTTTTCAGCTGTTTTTACTGATATAGAACGCTTTTACAATCAATTAATAAAGTTAAAATTGACTTAGTAATGTATTGCTAATAATACCCACTGACATATTTCTCAGGCTCGCGCTCCCAATTCGCCCGTGATTATAGTTGGGACGCATTTCGATGATATTCTTAACAACCGCAAAAAATTCCCGGAAGCGTATGTTGAAGACCTGCAGCAGCTAATCAAGGATCGCTTTGTGGCTGTGCAAGACGCGGATAAAAAAGGTGAGCTTAAATATGTTTTAACTTACTTATGGTGCCACGATATCCCGCTGACAAAATGCAAGTTTCGTAACTAAATAGGTGTTGGCATTTTAATGCGGACGATATCTAATAATTAATTTATTGCTTATGTAACAGATCCATACGGATCGTTACGAGGTGGATAATCCTGACCACAGCCTAATGGCAGACTTTTACCAAAAACCATAATCTTGACCACACCCCAATGGTCAACATTTTTTCGAACAAAAATAAATCTGACCACAGTGCAATGGT
The DNA here is from genome assembly GCA_030248225.1 of Trileptium ribeirensis. Classification (NCBI taxonomy): domain Eukaryota; kingdom Metazoa; phylum Nematoda; class Enoplea; order Enoplida; family Thoracostomopsidae; genus Trileptium; species Trileptium ribeirensis. The sequence goes on along the minus strand of JASANE010005622.1, from coordinate 114,150 downwards.
CAACATTTTTAGCGAGTACCAATAATTATGTCCACAGTATAATGGACAACATTTTTTGGAATACCAAATAATCCCGTCCACAGTATAATGGGCAACATTTTTCCGAATACCAAAAATCCTGTCCATAGCGTAATGGTCAACATTTAGTTGTGTTCCCCAATAATCATGACCACATGTATAGTGGCCAACATTTCCGAATTCTGTCACTAGAGTCTCCACAAACTGGGACACTCGACGGGAATAGCCCAAAAGGGTGCAGAACCCACCCCCGCCTTGCAATACGTACATTTATGTAAGTAGAACCAACCATTTGTCTCTTAGCGTGAGCAAATATATAAACTGAGTTCCTCTACATATACCCATCGACTACAAAGCCCTGTTGTCACCTCATACATAAACTGCCTAACCGGCACAAACCATGAACCGCCGTATATACGTAAACCAGTAATTGAAATAACTCGCAAGATCAATACAGTTATGTAAGTACATAATTGTAGCAGACCAGGAATCACCGGTTATATATATATATATATCAAATATATAAATAATTGAAACAGAACTAAAATCAAAGTATATATGTACGTAATCGGAACAGATGCAATAGCACCATATATCTATATAAAGGTAGACGACACGAGTCCGGAGTAATTAGGTTCAAAGAGCCCCGCTATGTAACTCACTTGCGTTTTCAGTATTTCGGCCTGCACCGCCGACATTGTTTTGATCAAGATGGGTATCGTTATTGATATTTCAGGGATGGATAATCGTTCGTCAAGGAATTGTAACCGTATATACAGATGTCTATATCCATCTATCTACATATTGATTGTAGTGCCCTAAAGGCACGCCTCGGTAAATATATTGGCAATATCATGATTTTCTATGGTATCATTGGCCATAAAGGCATCATTGGTACATATATATATTTGAATTATGTATCATTATCATCGTTCTTGTTATACTTATGATGGCCATAAAGGCACGTATCCGATATATATATATTATCTTGATCGTATCATATGATTATGTACCGTTGGAACCGATGTTGTTGCTCATATGTGTTTTCAGGTGCACGATCTAGCCGCTTGATTGGGATAATCTTGTTAACCATGTATATATGAGTGTTATACTATATTCATACCGTTCATTGTTATTATATGAGGCCATAAAAGCGCCGCCCTATTGCTGTCATTGTATACCGTTTTATGATCATGTCGTGCTATAATTGTACTATTTTATTGGATTGATCAGGCCATAAAAGCGCCTGCATATTACGATGACTTTATGTACTCTGTTGATTATATTTTTTGTATTTCTGTAATTTCTAGGCTAGAAGTACGACTGATTGAGCATTACGTATTTGGGATGAGTTTAGAAGAAATGTCAGGAATTTTTACGCATGCAAATTGGTATTTTATAGGTACAGACATGCGTATGGCGAGCCCTTGCCATCAGCGACCTCGTAGGAATTTTAAGACGGTACGACTCCCCCGCTGAATCCAGTATAAGTACATATACGTAGGAATAGCCCTACCCCGAGTGGTAGGATCGCAACGTTTATTTGGATCCTTCGTAAGAAATACTGGCCGTGACGGACACCCGTCACGACCGTCCTCACGAATGAGGACCGCAAAAATATGGCTGTTCGCTCGAAAGCGAACAGCAATTGAGAGAATTCCCCGAAAAATATAAGTTCAACGTCAAAATATAAAATTTACCAGTGGTCGCTAGTCATTACCACACTGGTAATTCGTAAGACTTTACGAAATATTATCGACCAGCGTTCATTCGCGCTGGTTGAGATAAGAAACAAAAATGTAAAGTTAGGCAAATTTGGTGACTAAACTATAGGCTCCGGTCCATAACTCCTTAACCGTTTGGGAATTCCGAAATTGAGTGCTCAACATTTCTAATAGAAAATGATACGGACTTTCGAATGGGACCGGTTTCGTGGAGATCCGACCCGGATCCACGGACTTATGGGCAAATAACCACGTACGTAAACCGATAAAATGTAATAAACTAAATAACTCCGCGAATATTGGCCATAAAGGTATATACGTGGCATCATTAGAACCCCCAGATCCGAGGCTTTAATTTGAGCCCAGACCGGTCCTGCTGCGCCCACTTTTAGATAACCCTTCCCATGGAAAGACACGAAATAACGCCACGCCCGGCGTGTAACCCCTCATTGGATTCCCCTTATCGAGACTGATCCAAAAATGTATAAAACACCCCAGAAAAGTATACCCCGAGCCCAGGGGAACCGTTTAAAACACCCTCCCCAGGAGAAAATTTGGCATGGACCCTCCCCCAAGAGCTCATTTTCCCCCTGTAGACCGAATACGGTCTTGTTACATATCTTTTTAACCGGACGGACATTCTGAGTCCGAATCCGGGGGTGGTCTGGCACTCCGCCCATTCCCCGAGGACCCCACCCTCTTTTTACCCCTCTGTCCTTGTCTTCTTTTCTTTTGTTTACTTAAGCCGCGTCTCTTGGTTACAGTTAGATAGGGTGTTTATATGTACGTATGTATATATATATCTTAATAGGTTTAATATTAGTTTGATATAAAGTTAATACTACGATCGTTAAGGCAGTCCTTATCAGCTTATAGGGTTTTAATATAAACATCGCTACTATAGCTGTCCGCACACATCAATCACCAGCTCCTTTAAGCTCACAAGTCTTCTGACGACCTTGTAAAGTTTACATCTCCACTAGCCGGTTAGCTCGCCCGTCTTTGTGCGTTGGCATCAAGTTAATAAGCAAATATACTTACAGCACAAATAAATTAAGAACGGTATATAATATAAATTTTATATCGGATTTATATGAAGCCTGACAGAAGTTTCGAGAAAACTTATCAGTTGGTACGAATGTCACATAAAAGTCAAAGTTTATAGTGGCTTTATACTGTTTGAACCGCTAACTCTGCGCTTTACGACGAACACGTTTGGCCCTGTCAAGCTCTTTTACAGCAATTTAATATTAGCCGGTTATTAGAGTTGTTCGGATGTCTAGTTTAAAGTTGCTACAAGTTTCTAGAAGCTCATCTGAGCAAATAAAGTTAGTTTCTATTTAATATACAGTTTATATTAACGTTATATGTGTATATATATAGTTCATATTAACTGTAGCATAAAATTTCGATGCTGGTAAACCTCGCATTAACTTGATATAAAGTTTATATCAAAGTGCTTGCCGCTGCTCTTGAGCAAACAAAGTTGAGTACGGTTGTTGGTTTTATATAACGTTTATATAGACCGAGTTTGGAAGTTTTGAATTAAGCACGAAACTTCTGGAAAGTTCGGTAGATTTTGTACTAGGTTAGTGGTAAATAAAGCTATAAATCAATTTAATTAAATAAGATTTTATATTAAAATCGGCCCCAAATATGATTAGAATTCGGCCGATAAGAATATTTACTTAATTTAGTAATATTAAGTCAGAAATCGGACCAAACGTGCTGAGCAAGCACTTTAACCGCCACGAATTTGAAAATTTAAAATTTCAAAAGTTCGAGTATAAAAGCAGAGTTGCAATAACTCTGCAGAGTTCAGTCTGTCTTCGGCAGCGCAGAGTTAGGTCATTCTGCAGACCGCTCTGGCGCTTTATCGTCAGTAACATTGTCTTCAGTCGGTTTTTCGTTTTGCTCAGTGGTTTTGGCTTAATGTTTTGCTCCTGCGAATGGACGAAGAAGCGATGGACGCCGACCGATAGGACTCAAAGAACTGTAAGTGTGGACAGGGAGGTGGGATAATGTAGATGAGTTTTATCGATATTACGTTAGAGATAGGAGAGTTAGACGATCGAATTGAACGTTGCCTTGATGAGTATTAGTGCAGTCTTGACCTCCCTTGTCCACACTTCGATTTACATGGTAGCTCAGCCGTCCTAGCTTGCCCCGCAGACGCAGGACCGCGACCAGCCGCTCACACAAACTGATTAGTTGGCCGAAGTCAGATTGAACCTCCCTCGGTCACAGAGTTAGGGTACAAAGGACGCGACACTCGCGCCAAGAATTTTTGCACGATTCCCTGAGTCGAGATAAGATTGAAAATTTTAGTTTGAGCCGACCGAGGTTAAATAAATCTTAGGAACTCCGAATCATCCACGGTCATACACGTACGTGCACGTTTTATTTAGAACTTGCCAAAGTTGGCTTTCAAGATTTCAAGCGTTTTATGATTTCTTTGGACGAGAGTTCGTCCATTCGTTCTTGGCTTTGTTAGTAGGAATTCACTAATATTTTGCATCAATTTATGTTAGGAACCCGTGTAAGTCTCATTAACAAGACAACAGTGTCATAGGCAACGTCGGTCTGCTAAAATTTTATGCTGAAACACAAACAGATGTACTGAGACAAAGCCCCGTGAGCGAGTCGGCTCACTTAGGGAGAAAATTTGACATATCTCGAGAACTACCCCAAGAATTTGGTTGAAATTTTATCCGGATCTCTAGCAGGATCCGAGCCAGAGTCTTAAAGTCTAAAACATTCAAATATAGTCGGAAACCTAAACCCGACGACCCAAAAAAGGGGTCGCTCCCAGCAAAACGTGAAAACGCAAATAACTTGAGTTTTCCTCCAGGGATTTTGCTGAAACTCTGGTGGTTTCTTTGTAAAACTGTCTACTAACGAATAGGATTTTAGAACATGTCGGTTCCAAGTTAGAACCCCAAACCCGATGGCCTTGAAGAGGCCTAACCCCACCAAAATGTAAAATCAAGATTAAAATCAAACTATTTTAAGATCCCCTCCAGGAATTCGGTTGGAACCCTCGCTGTTTCCCCGTAGGAATGTCCGCTATCGGACACCGCTTTATAACCCAACATTATCGCGACGGAACTACAAACCCGACGGCCTGATAGGGGTCCGCCCCTACCCGAACTTTAAACGGCAATAACTCGATATTCATCCCAGGAATTTTAGTGATTTTTCTCGTGCATTAGGCCTTTTGTTTAAGCTATTCAGCCCGGCAAGGCCGTGGCCCGTTCAAAAGTTATGAGCAGTTCAAACCCGACCCGCACAACCATCGTTCGGAGTGCAGCTCAAATTTCACAGATTAGACTATTTTCGCAAGTCTGTTTCGGTCTTGTTTTTACACGTCTTTTAGCTGAGGAAGGGAAAATATTATTTTCCCCAGTTTTGATAAGTTATATTACCAATGAAAACATATCAAATTTCAAGGTTATAGATGTTTCCAAAATGCGACATCGAGTCTATCGGGCCTTGGCCCGACGGACCATTTTTGCGAGGACCGTTGACACGGTCCTAGAATATCGATACGTAAGTTCGAGTACAGCCCCTGTGCAAAATTGCACTGAGAAGTACCGCCAAATCGAGGAGTTATTGGAAGTCAAAAGACTCCCTCAGAACCAATCGAACTGTGCTCAAAATGTAGCTTGAAAATTGCGAACCGAACAATTTAAGGAACCAAATCGAGTAGGATTAAGCTAGAAAATTTGCTACGGTTGCCCTGACAACCGGGGCCTCCGTTTACTGCCTCGTTTCGTCGAGCAGAAATTGCTCGAAATAACGGTTAAATTTTAGTACCAGATGAAGCTCGTCTTTGAGCGTTCTTCAAGTCAAAATAACGTAGGTTTTCGTAGCATTAGAGTACTGCCGACGGTCTACGAGGCCTCGCCACTAATATTACTCGTTTCAATCAAAATCATAGGTACAACCTGCATGGTAACTTAGACAAAATTTTGCACTAGGAAAAACTTAAAATTCGGTCCCAACCACAGTCTACCGGGACCCTTACGCCGGTTGAAACATAAGTCCGCCCGATTAATTTTAACCGCGTTATAGTTCATACGCCCGATTATCTTAACGACGCTACAGCTTATATTAGTGGAGTCGAAATGTCCATTCTTGACAGCTATTTAGGTCGTGGATTAGCTACAAGTTAAGGTCAAATTTTATCGCTTTACCAAAGCGTGTGTGAAACGATCGCATAGGAGACGAGATCCAAAATTAACCAGTACATTTGCACCTGTTACTGAAATTTAATGGTCACTGTTAATGCGTATCTATGTGTGCGAGTAGGAACAGATTTTGAAAGGTACCACTGTCGCACCATAAGATTCAGGAGTCGTACCGACGAGCAGTTCATAATCCTGTCATGTTATCGAGAAGTATCATTGTATCGTTGTTGTATTATGTTGTCGTAGGTTAACCTCATCGCTACTAACCGCGATTATAAATAATCAATTATCATGTACCATAGTCTTGTGATTAGAATGAGCAAGATGTAGCCTCGCGAACGTCTCACTGTACGCTCTACCCCGCATACCTCGTTTCGTTTCCGCCTTTTGCTTACCTGAACCTGCTATTTTGTCGGAGTATCCTCTCTGTTAGCCCGCGTTGTACCGAGCGAGTCGTTAGTTCAATGGCGCCTCTTTTTATCGATAACTAACCGTAGCACTTACCGATACTGAATTTTAACTTGACCCACTGTTTTTCATGAGTAAGGTAAGCACAGCTGTCATAAGATATGGCTTAACAGTATATGCCGTGATTTGACTCAGCTGTGAGAGTTCAGTGAAAAAGGCGATGACTCCGCAACCCGCCCCAATTGATACTCTGCTCATTCTTTGTATTAGCGTACCATACCTGTGACATAGTGCTTATTGTATTCGCCCGTACAATACGTGTCTGTCTGTATAAGCTGTCTGTTAAGCTCAGTAGCTTCTTGTGACCGGCTGGAAAAGAAAAAATTAAGCCCATTGGGCCCGCCCACGATGTTACGATGTTACGATGTCGTATGGGCATTGCGTTGGAAGTGCGTAATGCAGCAGCGTCACGTCGATATTACATAAGTGGGGCCACGCCGTGCGATAAATTTATTCGTTCCACCCACACGCCGTGAGCTAAATTTATTCGTTCCACCCACACGCCGCGAAATAAATTTATTCGTTCCACCCACACGCCGTGAGCTAAATTTATTCGTTCCACCCACACGCCGTGAGCTAAATTTATTCGTTCCACCCACACGCAGTGAGTAAAATTTGTTCGTTTACCCTGTACGGTGTGAGTCAACTCATTCGTTCCACTCATTTAGGAAACATTTTACATGAAAGTGACCTCTCGCATACATACAAAGTGACCAGAATTTGGAAATATATGTGCTTAAGAGTATTGTAAGAGTTTAAGTGCATGACCAGGGATGATACTAATCGGAGTATAGAGGTTGTTATGTATTAATGATTGTTTGTTATGTCGTTTTGTTATTGAAATTGTTATTGTATCGATATGTGGATGTACCCGTGTACATGTGTAACCGCCCGTGCGAGGATGGAATGATTCAACCATGAGCCGAGAGGTTCGGTCCGGAGGAGCGACCCCCAGAGGGGGACCATTATTTCAGGCACTTAACTCATTAAATCCTATACCCAAGTACTAATTATTTATCGCAATATTATAGTACATCTGTATTTTGAAACATCGTCAATTTAATCAGCTAATTCAGTCGGACTCAATTACGTCAACTTATTGAGCCGTTGTCAGTAATTCATTCGGACTCGATTTCGTTAATTTATTGAGCCGTCGCCGATAATTCATTCGGACTCAATTTCGCCAATTTGTAGAGCCGTCGTCAACTATCCAGAAACACTAATTGGGACACTAGTGGTACGAATCTGGTCAACTGGTCTTAGTAATCGGGTTACTGGTCTTATTAATTGGGTTAACTGGTCATATTAATAAAATTAGTAATAACAATACTTGGGTTATCGGTCATATTAATTGGGATATCGGTAATATTAATTTGGATTATTTGGTCTTACTAAGTGGGTTATCGGTGATAATAATTTGGGTTAATAGGTTGGTATTCTTTAGTTATTGGTTATAGTAATAAGTGGGTCATCGGTCGTATTAACCTGGGACGCTGGTTATACTAATCGGGTTATTGGATTCGTCAATATTCAAAAAGGACTAGAACTATTGTAATCGGTAGCCGCTATTAATTGGGACCCTACATTATCGATCAATTTACTGGGAACGCCGCGTCCTAGTAATCGACATGCCTCTGCCAATCGACCGTTGCCTCGATTCGAACAACGCGCCAATCTTAACATTATCGCCGACCAAGGATCGCCGTTCGCGCCGCTGGTGTGCTGTACCGTACCGACCTCGAACGCTAGTGGAAAGGCTCGTGGAGCAGAAGAACGCTGTCACCGTTGGACTGGGACACTGTAAACTTTTAAGACTATCAGTTATACTTTCTGTATTTCTGTTCTGTAACATATTGATACCTGTGTAAACTGCCAGTGAACGGGCAAGAGTTGTAACGAAATTAGGTCAAAATTTCAAAGAGTAGAGCCCGCATTTTTCGAGAACCCGACATTAACTAGCAGAAAACTATAAAATTTTGAGTTGAAAAGACAATTTTCGATGGCGAACCGACAAGGGTACCCAATGACCGATCTCGGAGAATATGTTGAACCGGATGATAATCTTTTTAACAACCCTACTAATGACCTCGCTTTTGGAGGAAATCATAACCCACCCCTACCTGAAGGTAACAATGGAGATTTACCGCCCCTCCCCGATCCCTCGAAAGACACTCTAGTTGCCCTGTTACACCATCTTGTTAAACATGCTTCTGCGACAACTATAATACCCCTTCGCGATATGCCGACCTTTGAAGGAAAACCTGGAGGTCAAGATTTTGAAGACTGGATTCGAATGTTTAATCGATTGGCTAGTGCCAATAATTGGAGTGATGAACAAAAGTTAACGTGTATACCCGCACTGTTGAGAGGACCCGCTCGAGAGGCCTATGCAGGCCTAACCCCAGCTCAACGACGAACCTTTGACGGTCTGGTTTATAATTTACGTTTCTTATTTTCTTCTTCGCGCCGCCCAGAGAAATCGCTAGCAGGCCTTTGTACTAGGAAGCAAGGGACCGAGGAAACAGTCGCAATGTATGGCTTAGAATTGCAAAAACAGTGTGACCGCGCATTCCCCAATGTCGACCCTCCACAGAGGGATTCGCTGCTCTATAAATTTTTTCAGAGAGGATTACGTGTAGAATTGCGCAGACAAGTGTTGAACCAAATTCATGAATGTCCTACTTTTCGTGATATGTTAAAGGTTGCTAAGCGATATGAGGATGCTATATCTGATTATCCTGAACCAGACACCCCCGCAGTAGTAAGTAAACCGCGCCCTACTAAGGCAGTCAACGCCCTTCTCGAGGAACCTGGAGAGGGAGTGGTCACACAACTTAAATCAGTATTAGAGGAACACCGCCGTATAAGTAACGCTAACAATGATACAATAGATCGACTACTCGATGTAATAGATCGCCGAGCAGGAACCCCGCAGCAATTGAATGCGCTTGCGCAGCCGTACGTAAATAATTCGCAGCCAGTGGCACCGCGTCCGCAGATGCCATTAGTAAATTGCTTTCGTTGTGGCCAGAATGGTCACTATGCTCGCAATTGCCTGACATTGGCATACCTTACGCCAGAACCAGCAGGTGCTGTAGCGCGAAGGCAGCAGCCTGTCGATGTATATGTCTCCAGCTATGTACAGCGTGGAGCCCAGCCTAATCGCTCAGGAGGCTCAAGCGAGCCTTATCGTGGTAATCAACTAAAAAATGATACACGCCGCTTCGATAATAACCGCATGAATGGTCAGTCGTATCGACCGTATCAAGGTACAAATAGCAACCCGCGCAGTTATTCCGATGGTCCTATGAACGGACCGATGCACGCATTTAACAGTTACCCGCAGCCGAATAACGCATTCCAACGTCCACGTAATGACCGCGTGTCAATGGGACCCGCGTATCCCCCGAATAGCCCACAGTTCCAGAATAATTACGGTCAAATGAGAGAAAGACCCAATCAGTGGAATGGCGATGTGGAACGCCGTCGTAACCAAGTCAATTGCAATGCAACCCGCCGTAGGAGAAATAAAGATCCTAGCCCCGCAACGAATCATAGGCTAGAGGTTTTGAGCCGAGAGTTAGGAATAATCCAGGAGAGATTAGGGTTTGGTGAACAGTCTGGACAAGTAAACGCAATTGCAGCTACGGCCGAACAGGACGACAGCGACGGATATTTGACCGCTGTGGACAACTATAGTGATTATGACGAGACTGATGGTGGTGATGTGTTCGCTCGACATGTGAACGTGGTCGTAACCGCACCGTTTGATGATGCTACGTGTCACACTCGGAGCCGCGAGGCGTCGCCGTCAACCGACCATGTTACCACCGATGAGTTAGTGGAAATGGACATGAACACCTGGGGATGTGAAGGAACATATTACGACTATGAGGGCAAGTTTATAAACAGAACAGATAATATCAGAAGAATATAGCCAGGAAGAAATATCTAGGATCTGTAGTTATCCATCAGAAAATGGAAAAGAACCTTCTGTAAATAATTTAACTAGTTATGAGATAATTCAGGAAGTAGCAAATGAAACAATGGAAGTAGCAAATGAGAGTATGGATATAGTGAACGAGGATTTAGATGTAGTAAATGAGAATATGGATGTAGCAGATGGTTTGGTAATAATTTTCCGGTAGCCGGCGCCGATGAGATAAGTCCGTGTGGGTTTGATAATGCCGGTATGCGCCATGGGATCACCTCCTGTAGGATTTCCGGGATCCCCAGCTCCGTGGAGATGATTGATATCGATGTTAATGAAGCTGAAAGGAATGAGGATAATTTTAAATTTTATTCCTCCACCGAGACTGGCCCATTGAGTTGTGTAGGGAGAGAGAAGATTGGCCGCTGCGATGTATCCCGCATAACCGCCGTCAGGGCGGGTGGTAACGCTCGTAGCGACAGGATTCCGGCTACGTCGATGTATCGCGCAATGGCGTTTACGCACGCCGCGTCCGGATCCAATAGTCATATAAGTTGTTCAGCTAGTAGTAATGTTAGAGTTAAGGGCCCAGGCGTGGAAGCCACTAATGATTTTATGGTTCAACCTGCCCAGACTCCATGTGCTCTGCCGTGTGAGGTATCCATGAAGCCTGTAGAGATGAACCAGGGATGATGGAGACTGAATCGGCCGACTTAGGTACCAACTCGGTAGCGATCAGTCCTAGTATCGTTCAAAATACTAAGGATTGCATATATCCGTGTCATGAGTCGTATGGTGGGAATGTGTGCGAAACGGACGGCAACGCCAGACGTCCTGTTGTTAAATGTGATGTGTCATGTGTATCCCCCTTTAGGCGCGCTTTTGAGAATAGTGATCAGTTTGATATTGTGGAAGTTTGTTTAAAACCGGCGGATATTATTATGGGACAGGAGGTGAATTTCCCACCCCCACTGGCCAGGGATTCTCCAGTCATTGGGTCCTTCCTTGATGCTGACCGGGGCTGCTCTCGTCGCCCGTGTCCATGTGGAGGTATTGAACGATTCGCGACCGTTCGGACTGAAGAAGCGGATGTGATCGTTGGGGCTGAAATTATTGCCTGGGGTCCATCCAGACATGGGAGTAAAGTAGATGGGGTGATAGAATTTGACCGATTGAAATACTGTGAGGTTCCACTTGCGTCCACCGTCGAAGTAGATGAGGTGATAGAATTTGACTCTTCAACCCTCGGTGAGTCTGCATTTCCCGTCGTTGGAGCGCGAAACGACGGTTCCCCTGATGAAGTTAAAGTGAATTGCAGTACGAACAGCAAAAAGGAGACTGCGATTGATCTCTCGTGCCCATGTGGAGGTAGAGAGCAAGTTGCGTACTGCCTCACCGATGAAACGAGCATGATCATTGGGAGTAAACAGAGTTATATATCGACCTGCCTGGGGTCTGTTCAGGCGCGGGCCTCTAGCATTGAGTCTAGGAGCCGATCGATCGCAGCGTCCTGGTGCTGAAGTTGTAGAATGTAGCGATTTAAGTAATGTAGTTGAAGTTGATAGGATTGTTGAAGATAATAGTGATGAACGTAAGGTAGTTGACTTTAGTGAAATAGTTGAAATAGGAAACGAAGCTAAAATAGTTAAGCGAGTCTGTTAAGGATGAGAAAGTTAGTGAAGCTGATGCCCAGGCTGGGACCGATTTTGAAATTTAAGATACAGAGGATAACGAGAACAATAGTGATGATGAATCAGGTAATGAAGGTGAGAGTGAAGAAGAAGTTTGGTTGTATTAGCAAGATCCCTACCGAGCCTGTTACAGTAGGCAAAATACGCCGCCCCCACACGAATGGGACTCGGCAGGAAGATGGGAATGCCGTTGGCCAACTAAGAAAGATAGTCCAGCCAGTGAGGCTCAGGTAGTAATTGAGAGCAGTATAAACAAGGAGTTAAGTCAGAATGAGGAACCGCTAGTTAGCGAAGAAGTTAATGAGGATGAAGAATGCGATCAAGAAATTGCTAAGATTATGGAGCATAGTAAAGACTTAGTACAGTTGGAGGATCCTATCGAAAGAGCGACAAGTACGCCTCTGGATGAATTAGGTGAATCCAATGAAGAAGCAAGGAATGTAGAGTCGGCTGACGTCCCGGGTTTACATTGTAGTTCCGAAATAGAGCCCTCTAGTCGAATGTCTTCCGTAGAGTTTAACACAACGCCTGACACGTTCTTGATGGAAGAACCCGAGGTAGTAAGTAATGATAATAACATGGACTTTAATTGGACACAAGAAATCCTGTTGGACTATATGAACGAGGAAAGAACGAGACGGTTACGTAAATTGTACTAACGCTTGCATAAGCTATTTCGAATGGACTTTGATAATAATGTACCCATTGAACGTGAAACTTTGAGAACGATGACAAACGAAGAACGCAACAGACTTTTAGGACCGGACTACATGTTCACCATTCCCAGTGAGAAAGTGAAAACGATGAAGTACCGTTATCCACGTATAGAATTTACTCCATTCCAACCCAATCCCGGAGACCGATACGAAGGACGAATGGAAAATGCAGAGTTTATAGTACCCGACAAATGTTTGGGCCTGGAGTGGCATTGTTTACCGCAACCAAGAATTCTCTTTTATAGACGTACCCTTATCGTAATAGAACAATTAAATAATTTAGCTCGACTGTTTGAGGTACGTTCGGATGCATGTAGCCAGCCCGAACTCAAAAAGGATGCAACTGTTTTAGCTCATTTATTAGGCGTAGTTTCACCAATCGAACACGGAACTTCAGGAATTTACTTAAGTATCGTAGCTTTAGCCTCCTTGGAACTTCTTTTGGAGTTGGTGGGTAAATGCGTGAATGGCCACACGCTCCGCCAAGTCATGAAAGAAACCTATAAGGCTGAGCTAAGTTATCGACCCACTTGTCTGAAATGTGGAGAAAATCATCTTGATCTATCTAAGCCCTTAATTCTTCCCGAGAGTGAATGTCATTTTGATGGATATTATGGAAGATGGAGTTATACCGGAACCTTATTTACCAGTTGTGCCTTTATCGATTTAGATGGAACCATCTGGTCTCGTTGGTCATACCTCATAGGATTAGGAACACAATCAGCAAGAATAAGCTACCGCAGTAGCAATCTGGAATTCCACGAACTAATCAAACAAGCTCCTTATCTGTTAGATATTATTTTTCGCAATCAAGGTACTCAAGGTATCCCAGTAATTGAGTTGGTACAGCATATAGCTGAACATACAACGTTTGAGAATGAATTTCATCGCCAGGACCGCCAGAAACTGATAAAGGCTCAGCTACATTTACTAAGACACCCAGTAGCCTCGTTACCGTGCTAATCTCCGGTACGAAGCACCTCAGTAGAAGACCTCGATCAGCAAATAGCTGATGCGATTGAGGAATATCTAGATGAAACGGACACTGTCCCTGAAATGAATAACGATCAAGATAACAGGGACACAAGTCTTCCCTGTCAGGATGAAGTAGGATTAGAACAAGTCCCCGAGGAACCGCAACAGACGCCAGTCGCGTCTAATCCATTAGCTGGATACAGGACTAGTACCTTAGTTAATGGTATTTGTGGAGTTCTCTTAGTTGTGTGGTTGACATTGATTTCAACCACTCACGCCGTTTCGACGCCGATAAGCGAGAAAATATCCCGCCTAGGCGTAGTAGTAAACTCTCAAGTAGGAGTCGTAGTCGAACCCCAAGGACTAATGATCACGTCAGATCAACTCACATATTTACCAGTAGTTTTACAGTTAACATTAAGACATTGGAGACCAGATATGAGTGCTCCCTCAGACGAAGTTACTCCTTGCTTGGTATACAACGCGGATGGCTCATGCTCATCCGATTGTTGCTATTGGAGCAATTGCACAACTGACCCGCAGTTATACAAGACCATGAGAGAATTAGGAACAGAGTTAAGTGGAACCTATAACGGAGTCCTGGATATTAGTTATTACTCGAACCTCATGCGCTCATTTTGTGATAACAACCTACATTTTTGTCACGATGACCCTAAGAGAAGCAAGCGTTTCGTTACGCTTATTGCAGCTGCCGCTGGAGCAGTGTCAGGATTTTTAGGAATGGGAATGTCCATCTCTAATGGTATTCATATACATAATATGGGAAACCAAATGCACGCCATAAGAACATATATGAGAGATACTCTGGAAGCTACCCTACGTAACACGAAGCAAATTAAGAAGTTGACCCAAGCTAACGAAGAGTTATATGCATTTTTACACCATAGTAAGCAGGAAGTAGTTGACATGGTAGAACAGGTTAGATGCTCACAACATAGAGCAGTCATGCAAGTGAACCAGATGTTGCTTACCCATACAGTCCGAGCTAACATTCGATCGTCCGTCCAAGCTATAATGCAGTCTATGTTGAGTGGAGAATTAATGCCGACCGTAGTAGATGCCCTAATGTTAAGTCGTTTATTTGAAATGGATCCAAGAATTTCCCAGTCAATTTTAGCCCGTGAGCCTAATTTAGCATACCAATTTGGACGAGTTTTACCAGTTAACCTGGATTTGGATACTTTTCGATCTGGATTTATTTTGCAGTTACCCTTACCTACTACGAATGACGTAAGACCGTATTTTCGCATATATAATACTGGCTGGAATGTACCCGCTACTAGGACGCATGTAAAACTACCGCTACCAGAATACGCAGCACGCGTATCTTCATCGCGCTTTGAAATATTGAACTTAGCCGCTTGCAAACGCCGTCCAGGCATTGCATTTTGTGAACCGCATGCGCTTGTAACCGATCAACGCATACATTGCCTTGATTGGATCATTTCAGGCGACCTCGTCTCTGAGTACACCAAATCAAAATGCCAAAACCGTTCTTTAATCGGACCACTTGACAATGGTATCGATGTCTACACTACTATGCAAGGAGTCTTGCTCCGTACTTCGGAGGAGAAACTCATAATCACAGACAAACGACATTTCGCACATATTACACAAGGACAAAGTAGAATAGTACCCGACCATGGAGTCGTCTGGATGCCACACGGCAATTACACACAGTTGATCGTAGGATCACTTATGCTAACAAGTATGTTACAACCTTAGGAATTAATGGTTAGAGTTGGACCCAACATCACCTTGGACCAGTTGTCTTGTACCAAGTTAAAACCCCTTACTTGGAGTTCGTTAGAAAATACTAAAGCAATTAACCTACAAGTAGCCCAAATAGCAAAGGACCAATTACACAAAGTTATAGCCCTCCCTGCACTCGAGTATACTAGACCCTCCCCATACGCAATAATCATTATAGTAATAGGCATCATTGTACTAGGATATGGCCTATATAAGTGTAAATTACCTCTTCGATGTCCCCATTGGTTACCCAGATGGTTCCCTGGTAGAAGCCGAGTTGATAAACGCCCGGTTGACCTGACACCGACCACCCAATGGATGATGTCTTCACCTGAAGCATCTACCACTTCCTATACCGACGAAGCACATGTTATGACGCCGCTACAGGAAAGCTGAAAGCACCGCTTCTTTACCGTCTCCCGAAAGAACTCGTAGAACTAGTAGAACCCCGCGTCGTTATACACGGAAACGCCCTACTCCAAGTGCCCCTTCTGACGAAGGCATGGTATTTATCGATGATGGAGAGTTAGTTGCTAACCCCATCCGTCGACTACTCAGTAGGTCTCGTTCTGTTATCGTGACCAAACGAGTCAATGCTCTCAAGTCCAATAACACCCCGTTGATTATAAGCACCACTATACTAGGAACACCCGTAAACACTCTTATTGACACTGGAGCAGATGTCTCCATTTTATCCCGAGCTACTACAGCCCAACTAGGATTAGTACCCCGCGAATCCACCAATACGAGAATAGTTTCCGCCACGCAACAAGAAATTTCTATAAGTGGAGTAGTGAAGGTACCCATAACTATAGGGACCCTCACCGTTCCTTGTGAGTTTCAAGTTACTACTGACACTCCCTACGAGTGTATTCTAGGAACCGATTTTATGGCCTTCTTACCACAAGTTGTCATAAATTTTAAAGACCGTTGTCTAGATCTATCAAATGGTTCAGAGAAGTGCTCTGTGCCTTTTGCCGACCAAACAGATTATCATCCACCCGTGATCAATGTCGTAAGTCGACAATACGTTCAAGTTCCCCCTAACACTGAACTATTTAGTAATGCAATACCGGAAATTGCACAACCTCCTATAGGTCAAGCTTTGTTTGTACCAGACCCACTAATACATGATTTGGCAATCGGTCACGCTCTGGTTCTAACCGGACAGCGATTGATCCCCGTAGCCGTAATGAATTTTGGAAACCTCCCTGCAGCAATTCATGCAGGACAGACAATAGGACACATCGAAATCCTCGATGACTCTGCCGTTGAACTCTTGTACGATCAAGATAATCTTCTACTAAATTTGGGACCGCCCAAAAGGGTTAAGCAATGTAACAGGCTAGGACTAACAACCGATAATGTCGTACAAGTTATCAACGAACAAAAGAAAGCGATCGACACCGAACGTTCGATCCAAATCCTTAGTGAAATCAATTTCTCTAACACTTCTATGACTCCTTTCCAGTTGAAACAACTCAAAACCGTAATTTCGGAAAACGCGGATGTCTTTAGCACTCATCCATTTGATTTAGGCCGATGTGGCATACATCAGCATAAAATTAATACTGGAAATGCCAGACCGATTAAACAAGTTCTGTATCGTTTTGCCCACTCTTTGAGAGAACCCCTCCGAGAAGAATTAAATAACATGGTTGAGGCCGGATTAATAACCCCCTCCGATCCCCCTTGGGGATCGCACATAGTATACGTAACCAAGAGTGACGGAGCATTACGCCTGTGTGTCGACTTTCGTAAGTTGAACCTAGTTGCCGAACGAGATGTATACCCCGTATTGACGATATTTTAGGATGTCTCCGAGACACTAAATTTATGTCCAGGTTAGATTTGAACAAAGGATTTTGGCAACTTGACCTAGATCCGGAAACGAAGGAGAAGACCTCTTTCGTTACCGTCCATGGACAATATGAATATAATGTTCTTCCCTTTGGTCTCAACTCTTCCCCCGGAGCATTTCAGAGATGCATGTCAGTAGTGCTAAAAGGACTAGAATGGGAACGATGTTTGATATACATAGATGATATCTTGATCTTTTCCCCTAGTTTCGACAAACACCTAGTAGACTTGGTCACAGTGTTGGACCGATTTCGAAAAGCTAACCTCAAGTTAAAGCCATCAAAATGCCAATTTGGCCAGAAACAACTCAAGTACTTAGGACACATTATAAGCTCTGAAGGAGTAAGACCTGACCCTGAAAAGACTGTCGCTATAGATAACTATAAACGCCCTGAAACCCTGAAACAACTCCAAAGTTTCCTAGGTCTCGTTGGATATTACCACAAATTCATACCCCAGTACTCAGAGCTTTGCGAGCCGCTAAATTGCCTTCGCCGGAAAGATACCGAATTTAAATGTACACCCCAGTGTGAAGAAGCTTTTAACAAATTGCGAAAAGCCCTGGTAGAAGAACCTCTATTAATTTACCCGATTTCACTAAACCGTTTGTGTTACAGACAGATGCCTCTGGTTATGCCTTAGGAGCTGTCTTGTCGCAGAAAACCGATAGAGGAGTACAACCCATAGCGTATGCTAGTAAGTCCTTAGTAGATTATCAACGTAGATATCCCGCATTGAAACCGAGGCTTTGGCCATACGTTGGGCCGCACAGCATTTTAAGCATTACCTATTAGGACATGAAAATCACGTAGAAACCGACCATAAACCGCTTAAGGCCCTTTTTGATCGGCCTCCGCGAAGCTCGCGTTTGGCCCAATTGAGAAATGAGTTATTAATGGAATTTGGCGGTTTCGATATTACCTATCGGCCTGGAAAGACCAATGCCAACGCTGATGCTCTCTCGAGAGACCCACAACACAATGTGGAACCTCCATTGTCCTCAAACGAGGAGGAAGAACAGGATGAAGAAGAGGAGTACCGTAAAAGAGTGGCAATGTTGTCACGCAAAAATGGTTCAAAACGTAAAAGACAGGATGAAACCCCTGAACAGAGAGCAGCGAACGATAAGTTCGTTAAACAAACGCTTAAGAATTTGCAACAGATAATTCCTAACGCAGAAGTACCTAAGCTTACAGAAGGATTACGTAGGAAAATACTAGACACTTATGGTGAACCCGAAACAGCTAGTAATCCCCAAGACTATGTCATCGTATGCTCAGGAGTTATAGGAAGCCCTGAACCAGGTCCTAGCGAACAACACCCTGGTCCTTCAAGTGCACCCGACCCACCTCAGGAGGATTCCCCTCCTCCAGCAAACCAACCCCAAACAATACCTGGGAAAGAAACTTTCGACGCGTTAATTAAAGTAGGATACGCCTGTGAAAGCCCTATGGTCCTATTAAGACCCGAACAAGTGAGACACTGGAGAAGGTTTATACTTACCACACTTTAGCCAAGAACCAGATAAGAACTTAGTAACAAATATTCCTCGATTACAACAATACGACGACAAGTTTGGTCCTATTCGAACATATTTACAGAAAGGAACTCATCCTGAAGAACCTAAAAATGCTGTCACGCTAAAATTAGAATCACATCACTACCGTATCTGCCCTACAACACAAATCTTATACCTACAGCCAATCTTACCAAATGATCATCGCCCTAAACTTTGTGTTCCTCGTCGACTTATTCCCCATATCTTGAAGCATGACCACGATACCCTATTTGGAGGCCATCCCGGCCGTGATAGACTAATGAGTAAACTTAAGCAATTTTACTATTGGGAAAACATGAGTAAACATGTTGAAGATTATGTAAAAAGATGCGTAACTTGCCAAAAGTCTCGTAACTTACCTTAAAATGTCCGAGCTGCCCTAGGCGACCTACCTCAAGCCAGCGCCCCTATGTATCAGATGTACGTTGACATCCTTGATATTCGAGTCGAATCTTGTACTGGAAATAAGTACGTACTCGCTTTTATTAATCAATTCACCAAGTTTGTTATTGCCGTCGCCATCCCTAACCAAACAGCTCGCACTGTAGCCCAAGTATTTATCAAAGAAGTTGTATACCGACATGGCGCACCTGCTGAATTAGTATCCGATCAAGGTCGATGTTTCATTTTCGACCTCATGCAAGCCTTATGTGCTGAACTACGTACCTTGAAGCGTGAAACGCTAAGTTATAATCCGAAAGCCAATGGCGAAATAGAAAGATTTAATCGCAGCCTACTTTTCTTGTTACGAGCAGCCCTACCGCCTGATGACCATACAACCTGGGATGAACTGTTACCGTATTGTATAATGTCTTATAACTCATCTGTGCATACAACTACCCGATATCCTCCGTTTTTGTTGATATACGGATATTACCGCAGAGTACCAGGAGATATCTCCTCGCCAGCTGACTGGGAAAAATACCCCGGAGCTGAAGCCTATCGTACTAATGTCCAAAGATGGCTTGCCACAATTAGAGAAAATGCATACCGTTCAATGCAAGCCGCCCGTGAATACCGTAAGCAATATTATAACCGGAAAGCTAAAATTCCTCCATATAAAGCTGGAGATGAAGTGTGGGTGTATCGATACCACACAACCCCTGGTTTATCGCGTAAACTTGAACAAAGATGGTGTGGACCGTACAAAATATTAAAGGTCATACCGCCATGTCTGCAAATACGCCTTGCAGAGCAAAGTCATGCGAAAAGGCATCTTGTGCATTTTAACCGTACTAAACCTTGTTATCGCCCACTTCGTACTTTTCCAGGTATGGAAGATCCTTTACGGAACATACCCGATGAACAATTGCAAACCCCATTGGAATATCCCACCGAAACGATCAACGCCGATCGTCTGTTTATCCGCGAAGTCCAAGCCGCGGACCCTTAATCAGTCGCTGAAATGCGACAATCATATGCTCCTGAATATTCCCGCGAACGAGCGGATGAAATCCAACCTGCGGATGACGACGAGCCCGCAGCGAATTTAACCCAAGCCCAAGCTGATATTCACCTAGCCGCCATGGATACTAATATGCCTAACCGATTACCTATTGTTGATCCTAACCGGACGCCTAAATATGCCTGGCCCGGTATCACCGAAGAACTCATTAGTCAAGACGCATCTCAATTACCCTATGTACCAGATAATTATACTGGTCCTCTGCCTGAATATGGCGAACATACAGTACCTATAACGCGGAAAGAATACCGCCGAACCGATGAACTATTATCACCTAACTTCGAAGGATTCGATGAGTTTGGAAACCCGATCCTTACGTCACAAGTTACTTTACCCGCTGAGGAGGAACAATTCCCTCACCGGAAGACCCCGTATTTGTTACCCGCTGAGGACGAACAATTCCCTCACCGGACGCCCCCGTATTCAACTAGCCCGTATAACCGCTGCGATTTAGAATTAGCTGCCACTTGGGCACCGAAGCCCGATTATCCCGCTGGCTTACACCACGAACAGATTATGAATTCACCTGAACCGAGTGAGCCACTGCCCATAGCCACTACGACAATGCGAGGATCTACCGCATTTTCTAATACTGAACAGGAAGCACCTGTATCAGCGCTACCCCAATATAGGTTTCGTGAAGAACCGATACAGCCCAGCCTATTCCTGGAATACCAGAAGGCGAACCAATTCCTCGTTATCGTGCAGCATCCCCTGATGATTCCTTATATCAGAATTACTCTAGTAACGCTTCAATGGCTTCTGAACCTGATGTACCTGTAACTCAACCCCGTTCATTTAGTCGACTGCTCTCACCGGACGACTTATCTCCCGTGAGGCCCACGCCATTTTCCCCACCATTCAGAGATGATCACGTTGGACCTTACCATCTTCGATCTCGAACTACCCAAGTAGAACCACCCCCTAAACCACCCAGACAATCAGAGACAGTACACACCAGAGACTCTCACATACCAGAAACAGCATTTATGGAAAGGCATACTAGGAGAAAGATAGCTGAAGACGTCGTACGAGACTTCTTAGCTGAGGAAGAGGAACAGAGACGTGGAGCAGTAGAAGGAACTGAAAGCAGTTCCCAAGCTGCCACTGAATTATTAGAACACTTCGCAGGAAGCACAACACCAATACCAGGAACAGCTCACTCATTATACGAGCAAGTACAACCACTTCTGGAGGAGACCATTACTAAGACCCGCCGAGGTCGACCTCCAAAACAACGAATCGCAATGGAAAGCGCCTCAGATGAATCAGAACCAGAATTAAACAGAATCAGACATGGAATAGCACGAGTACTCAGTGATGACGAACCTACCCCAACCGCTTCACCGCAACGTAGCCATACCCGCAGGCAAGAACCTGCCTCGCAACGTAGTGTACACGCAAAACCGCGCACAATTAATATTGTTAAGCAAGTAATCGCAAGTACCGCCGCACTTAGGCATGCGCAAACTGCAACTAACGTTACTTGGACCAGAGCTGGATCGTCAATGATACCAAAAAATGGGGACTAACGCTTATAGTTTATGTAAACCGATTATGTCGCAGAAGAATGATGTCAGTAAGCGATACCCAGTACCCGTAACTAGAAGGAGCGAACCTGTCCAACGACAGGATATACCAACCAACCGCCGTGAAGTGCCGTATAGTCAAGCCCACGAATGCCGTTGGCAACCACCCGATGCAATTCCGACCGCTGAAGCCTTCCGTAGGACGACCCAGCGACCTAATGAAGACCGTGCCGGTCGAAGGCACACTTTCCCTGTCCGACAACCGACACGAATCGATCCTTCCAGTAAACAAGCAAGTAGCCGAGTAATGTATTCACCTTATCTAGACTTTATGGATCAACCTGGTGTTGAACATACCATTCGTCACCACCCTGAAAGAATTCCGAATTACCCATGGGGACGTAGACCACTACGCCCTGAAGACTTGGGACTGCAGACCGTTCGAACACCGCGACTACCACCCCGTCGAGCACGACAATAGCCGTCCTGACAGTCCGGAAATAACATTAATCTCGTTACGAACCTCGAGCTCCGACCCAAAGTTCGCCCTGAAGAACCGTCAGTAATGGCGAAGTATTTAAATTCTAGATGAATTACCTCAAAAGAACGGAGCGATACGCTGATGTCAACAAATCGCACGAAAATTCCGTTTCCGTGCCGTATTATTTCATCGACTATTCGAAGGCGATCGCAATCTTTCTCTCCAAAGGTACTCGTTGGCCTATGTTGTCGAACATGGCCGCCCTCGATCAAACGATCCAACACTATCCCATCGAATATAACTCCACCGAACAAGGATATCAATTACTCGTTACCTATCTTTTTAACGAGGATCAAGCCCGACAAGATATCAAGGATCTTCAATTGGGAGCTCGAGATGTCAAATCCATTGCCCGAAGAAATAAACAACAATTTTTGGACGAGGTAAATACCCAACTTCTGCGCCCCGTCCTGCCTCATCTAATACGAACCGTATTATTGCCCAAGTTCGACCTGCCCACCTTGAAATATAGCCTGTTATCCACAGGAGAAGCCCAGCTTCTGGAAGCTAATCCTTCCGATAGCTTCTGGGGCATAGGCGTTGGACCTCATGATTTTAAAATGGGCCGTCGCCCAAAGAATTTTTACAATGTGATGGGACAATTATTACAAGAAATTCGCACTTTTCATAAAAGCGGAATCGTCTCATGGCCCACAACAATAATTCTCGGCGATGCTACTACCGCCTCATTGTCAAAACTTAACGAGAGATCAGATTATTTCGTCCATAGTTGGCCAAGAGCGACTATGGAATTCCTTATCCAAATGGCTGTTTGGCAACTCCACAAACGCAAGCTATTGTCATAATAGGCGGATATTTATCTGCCTTGCGGAAGAAAACCTGGGAAAAACACCCATTAGACTCTCCTCGCCATGTTGTACGGCGACTGAGACATTACCTGTGTACGTTTGATTATCTGTTAGCAGACTCTGCTACTGCTATCATAACACCGCCGCCACCTTATTGGAATTTCGTATCGCATATGACGGCTTGGTCGACTGAATTTCAGGAGGCCTATGCCGAATTTCAGCAGAATAAGTCCCACCTCCTGCGTAAAGCAAGAATGCCGCCTTTTCCCTCGGAGTTGCAGTCACTCAACGCATGGGACTGTACGAAAAGTAATACAAATGAAAATTGGGAGCCAGTAATTCATGAGCATTTCGCTGACAACTTGAGCCGTTTGGTTGGAAGATCAATTACAAAGAAAATACTAAATTCATGAGAGTACGGATTAGAATTTTGGAACATGAACACATTGAGGTAAATCGAAATAGCCCGTTCACTACTACTTGAAGTAATAATTATGTTTGTTGGATCATGGATTGTTTATGAATGTTTCGCAGTCATATATGAATGAATTGTATTCGGTATGAATATTTTACTATTGTGCTTTGATATTACGTGTACTTGTATGCAGACCATAGTTATAGGAAATCGGATACCCAAAATTTGGTGCAAGAATTCAAATTAGCGAGGACGTAAAGATGATACCAAGTCAAAATTTTGGTAGTTTTCAAGCTTGGAGTACGAGGATTCGCGAGTTTTCGCAACATTACCGATATATTTACTTCATCAGTATCGATTGGACTCTTGACAACAGGGCCCCTAAAACCCAATCCCAGTGAAACCCTCTCTTCCCCAGTCCCTCCGAAACCACTTCTAACAAGTTTTCCCCCCGAAATTCGTCAACGTTTGAGCTTAAACACTGCTTGTAAAAGCAGCTTTCTGCAGTAAAAGCTCTTATCAGTAATCGGCGTAAACTTAATAATTTGAGCTTTTACTACCTCAAACTGCACAAGTGCTGAGTTGCGGTAAGGTCGACACGCGGTACGTCGTGAAAGAAGGCGATCCATCTCCAGTTGTTCTCAATTTTTGCACGGGTTCCCTCACAGGAGCCCTGTTTCTTCCTACGAAAAATGCAGAGAAAACGTGCTGAGAAACGCCAAAGAAATTCGCAGGAAAAGAGCTGTCCGAATGAGGACATCGCCCTCTCTAAAACTAAAACGCTAATCCCTGTCGAAAAAGGCCCCTTAACCCATCATAAAAGGAACCTCAATTTTGGTTCTGAGCAGCACTCATCGTCCCGAGGAAAGAAAATAAACCCACGAAAACACCATGAAAATATAACTATTTTGTGAAGGTTCCTGAAATTTTGATATTTTCGCTTATGAAAACTTCAAATACGTAGCAGATATGCTTACCACCAACCGTGGTAAACTTAATAAGTTGAGTTTCAAACACCTTCGAAGGAAGTTACAACAAGTCACTGTGATACTTGTCCTAATATTACTGCTTGTGATATATCGATGTCCGGTAATGCAGTGGTTTGTAAACCGTAACCAAAACCGAATAATCGATAGCGAAATCTTTGGAGGATCGAAGCAGCGACGATCCTGTTTAGAACACACCAAATACACCCCCAGAATAATGTTCTAACCCCACGTATTAGGTCAAATAATTTCCCTTTAAAAATTAAGAGAAGGTCATAAAGACCGTTAGGATTTCGTCGGAAATTTTATAGGAAACCCGAGAAACTTTCACAAAATTACCAAAAGGTACCAAGGAAATCTCAAAAGAAAATACATATTAAAGTGGACCAAAGAAAAGGGAATAATCGAACGCCCGTAAATCTAATATTTAATTATAAACGACAATTTTAATATAGCCAGCGGTCACAAATGAAACCCCATAAACCGCTGGTTGAAAATCTCGATATATAAACCCCCAAGAAAACCTAATTCTCGATTGTACCATATATTTATTAATTTATTAGTATTTTATGTATTAATGATTGTACAGATGTCGCCTTTAGCGACTGTGGAGGAACACACGCAATTTTCAATTTTTGTTGGGCCCATGACTCCAGTGAGCCCGATTTTTACCGAGAAAAGAAGGGGTAGTGAAGCCCCTACGTTCGACAAACTAGGTAAACCAAAGGCAGAAACACCCGTTGAAACCAGCGAAAACCGCAGTACGAGAATTCACTGCGAATCCACGAGTAACAAACTAAAACACTCAAAACGAAACCCAAAATCCCCGACAAAACCACCCTTAGAACTCGTACTTAATCTTCCCACCCCAAGTGAAAAGTCAAATAATTTTCCCTTAAAAAATTAATAGATGTAACAGATCCATACGGATCGTTACGAGGTGGATAATCCTGACCACAGCCTAATGGCAGACTTTTACCAAACAACCCATAATCTTGAATACACAATAATGGTCAGCATTTACAATAATCCTGACCACACCCCAATGGTCAACATTTTTTCGAACAAAAATAAATCTGACCACAGTGCAATGGTCAACATTTTTTCGAACAAAAATAAATCTGACCACAGTGCAATGGTCAACATTTTTAGCGAGTACCAATAATTATATCCACAGTATAATGGACAACATTTTTTCGAATACCAAATAATCCCGTCCACAGTATAATGGACAACATTTTTCCGTATACCAAAAATCCTGTCCATAGCGTAATCGTCAACATTTAGTCATGTTCCCCAATAATCATGACCACATGTATAGTGGCCAACATTTCCGAATTCTGTCACCAAAGTCTCCCCAAACTGGGACACCCGACAGGAGGGTGCGGAATCCACCCCCGCCTTGCAATACGTACATTTACGTAAGTAGAACCAACCATTTGCCTCTTAGCGTGAGCAAATATATAAACTGAGTTCCTCTACATATACCCATCGACTACAAAGCCCTGTTGTCACCTCATACATAAACTGCCTAACCGGCACAAACCATGTACCGCCGTATATACGTAAACCAGTAATTGAAATAACTCGCAAGATCAATACAGTTATGTAAGTACATAATTATAGCAGACCAGGAATCACCGGTTATATATATATAAATAATTGAAACAGAACTAAAATCATAGTATATATGTACGTAATCGGAAAAGATTCAATAGCACCATATATCTATATAAAGGTAGACGACACGAGTCCGGAGTAATTAGGTTCAAAGGGCCCCGCTATGTAACTTACTTGCGTTTTCAGTATTTCGGCCTGCACCGCCGACATTGTTTTGATCAAGATGGGTATCATTATTGATATTTCAGGGATGGATAATCGTCAAGGAATTGTAACCGTATATACAGATATCTATATCCATCTATATACATATTAATTATAGTGCCCTAAAGGCACGCCTCGGTAAATATATTGGCAATATCATGATTTTCTATGGTATTATTGGCCATAAAGGCATCATTGGTACATATATATATATATATTTGAATTATGTATCATTATCATCGTTCTTGTTATACTTTTGATGGCCATAAAGGCACGTATCCGATATATATATATTATCTTGATCGTATCATATGATTATGTACCGTTGGAACCGATGTTGTTGCTCATATGTGTTTTCAGGTGCACGGTCTAGCCGCTTGATTGGGATAATCTTGTTAACCATGTGTATATGAGTGTTATACTATATTCATACCGTTCATTGTTATTACATGAGGCCATAAAAGCGCCGTCCTATTGCTGTCATTGTATACCGTTTTATGATCATGTCGTGCTATAATTGTACTATTTTATTGGATTGATCAGGCCATAAAAGCGCCTGCATATTACCATGACTTATGTACTCTGTTGATTATATAAATTGTATTTCTGTAATTTCTAGGCTAGAAGTACGACTGATTGAGCATTACCTATTTGGGATGAGTTTAGAACAAATGTCAGGAATTTTTACGCATGCAAATTGGTATTTTATAGGTACAGACCGTGCGTATGGTGAGCCCTTGCCATAAGCGACCTCGTAGGAACTTTAGGACGGTACGACTCCCCCGCTGAATCCAGTATAAGTACATATACGAAGGTATTGCCCTACCCCGAGTGGTAGGACCGCAACGTTTATTTGGATCCTTCGTAAGAAAGACTGGCGGTGACGGACACCCGTCACGACCCTCCTCACGAATGAGGACCGCAATAATATGGCTGTTCGCTCGAAAGCGAACAGCAATTAAGAGAATTCCCCGAAAAATATAAGTTCAACGTCAAAGTATAAAATTTACCAGTGCTCGTTAGTCATTACCACACTGGTAATTTGTCTGACTCTACGAAATATTATCTACCAGCGTTCATTCGCGCTGGTTGAGATAAGAAACAAAAATGTAAAGTTAGGCAGCTTTTGTGACTAAACTATCGGCTCCGGTCCATAACTCCGGATCCGTTGGGAATTCCGAAATTGAGTACTCAACATTTCTAATAGAAAATGTTACGGTCTTTCGAATGAGACTGGTTTCGTAGAGATCCGACCCGGACCCACGGACTTATGGGCAAATAACCACGTACGTAAACCGATAAAATGTAATAAACTAAATAAATCCGCGAATATTGGCCATAAAGGTATATACGTGGCATCATTAGAACCCCCAGATCCGAGGCTTTAATTTGAGCCCATACCGGTCCCGCTGCGCCCACTTTTAGATACCCCTTCCCATGGAAAAACACGAAATAACGCCACGCCCGGCGTGTAACCCCTCATTGGATTCCCCTTATCGAGACTGATCCAAAAATGTATAAAACACCCCTGGAAAATATACCCCGAGCCCAGGGGAACCGTTTAAAACACCCTACCCAGGAGAAAATTTGGCATGGACCCTCCCCCAAGAGCTCATTTTCCCCCCTGTAGACCGAATACGGTCCTGTTACATATCTTTTTAACCGGACGGACATTCTGAGTCCGAATCCGGGGGTGGTCTGGCACTCCGCCCATTCCCCCAGGACCCCACCCTCTTTATACCCCTCTGTCCTCGTCTTCTTTTCGTTTGTTTACTTAAGCCGCGTCTCTTGGTTACAGTTAGATAGGGTGTTTATATGTACGTATGTATATATATCTTAATAGGTTTAATATTAGTTTGATATAAAGTTAATACTACGATCGTTAAGGCAGTCCTTATCAGCTTATAAGGTTTTAATATAAACGTCGCTACTATAGCTGTCCGCACACATCAAACACCAGCTCCTTTAACCTCACCCCAAGTCTTCTGACGATCTTGTAAAGTTTACATCTCCATTAGCCGGTTAGCTCGGCCGTCTTTGTGCGTTGGCATCAAGTTAATAAGAAAATATACTTACTGAACAAATAAATTAAGAACGGTATATTATATAAATTTTATATCGGATTTATATGAAGCCTGACAGAAGTTTCGAGAAAACTTCTTATCAGTTGGTACGAATGTCACATAAAAGTCAAAGTTTATAGTGGCTTTATATTGTTTGAACCGCTAACTCTGCGCTTTACGAAGAACACGTTTGGCCCTGTCAAGCTCTTTTACAGCAATTTAATATTAGCCGTTTATTAGAGTTATTCGGATGTCTAGTTTAAAGTTGCTACAAGTTTCTAGAAGCTCGTCTGAGCAAATAAAGTTTGTTTCTATTTAATATACAGTGTATATTAAGGTTATATGTGTATATATATAGTTCATATTAACTGTAGCATAAAATTTCGATGCTGGTAAACCTCGCATTAACTTGATATAAAGTTTATATCAAAGTGCTTGCCGCTGCTTTTGAGCAAACAAAGTTAGTTGAGTACGGTTGTTAGTTTTATATAAGGTTTATATAGACCGAGTTTGGAAGTTTTGAATTAAGCACGAAACTTCTGGAAAGTTCGGTAGCTTTTGTACTAGGTTAGTGGTAAATAAAGCTATAAATCAATTTAATTAAATAAAATTTTATATTAAAATCGGCCCCAAATATGATTGGAATTCGGCTGATAAGAATATTTACTTAATTTAGTAATATTAAGTCAGAAATCGGACCAAAAGTGCTGAGCAAGCACTTTAACCGCCACGAATTTGAAAATTCAAAATTTCAAAAGTTCGAGTATAAAAGCAGAGTTGCAATAACTCTGCAGAGTTCAGTCTGTCTTCGGCAGCGCAGAGTTAGGTCTTTCTGCAGACCGCTCTGGCGCTTTATCGTCAGTAACATTGTCTTCAGTCGGTTTTTCGTTTTCCTTAGTGGTTTTGGCTTAATGTTTTGCTCCTGCGAGTGGACGAAGAAGCGATGGACGCCGACCGATAGGACTCAAAAGACTGTAAGCGTGGACAGGGAGGTGGGATAATGTAGATGAGTTTTATCGGTATTAGGTTAGAGATAGGAGAGTTAGACGATCGAATTGAACGTTGCCTTGATGAGTATTAGTGCAGTCTTGACCTCCCTTGTCCACACTTCGATTTACATGGTAGCTCAGCCCGTCCTAGCTTGCCCCGCAGACGCAGGACCGTGACCAGCCGCTCACACAAACTGATTAGTTGGCCGAAGTCAGATTGAACCTCCCTCGGTCACAGAGTTAGGGTACAAAGGACGCGAAACTCGCGCCAAGAATTTTTGCACGATTCCCTGAGTCGAGATAAGATTGAAAATTTTAGTTTGAGCCGACCGAGGTTAAATAAATCTTAGGAACTCCGAATCATCCACGGTCATACACGTGCGTGCACGTTTTATTTAGGACTTGCCAAAGTTGGCTTTCAAGATTTCAAGCGTTTTATGATTTCTTTGGACGAGAGTTCGTCCATTCGTTCTTGGCTTTGTTAGTAGGAATTCACTAATATTTTGCATGGATTTACGTTAGGGATCCGTGTAAGTCTCATTAACAAAACAACAGTGTCATAGGCAACGTCGGTCTGCTAAAATTTTATGCTGAAACACAAACAGACGTACTGAGACAAAGCCCCGTGAGCGAGTCGGCTCACTTAGGGAGAAAATTTACATATCTCGAGAACTACCCCAAGAATTTGGTTGAAATTTAATCCGGATCTCTAGCAGGATCCGAACCAGAGTTTTAAGGTCTAAAACGTTCAAATATCGAGTCGGAAACCTAAACCCGACGACCCAAAAAAGGGGTCGCTCCCAGCAAAACGTGAAAACGCAAATAACTTAAGTTTTCCTCCATGGATTTTGCTGAAACTCTGGCGGTTTCTTTGTAAGACTGTCTACTAACGAATAGGATTTTAGAACATGTCGGTTCCAAGTTAGAACCCCAAACCAGATGGCCCTGAAGAGGCCTAACCCCACCAAAAATGTAAAATCAAGATTAAAATCAAACTATTTTAAGATCCCCTCCAGGAATTCGGTTGGAACCCTCGCTGTTTCCCCGTAGGAATGTCCGCTATGGGACACAGCTTTATAACCCAACATTATCGCGACGGAACTACAAACCCGACGGCCTGATAGGGGCCTGCCCCTACCCGAACTTTAAACGGTAATAACTCGATATTCATCCCAGGAATTTTAGTGATTTTTCTCGTGCATATAGGTGCCCATTAGGCCTTTTGTTTAAGCTATTGAGCCCGGCAAGGCCGTGGCCCGTTCAATAGTTATGAGCAGTTCAAACCCGACCCGCATAACCGTCGTTCGGAGTGCAGCTCAAATTGCACAGATTAGACTATTTTCGCAAGTCTGTTTCGGTCTTGTTTTTACACGTCTTTTAGCTGAGGAAGGGAAAATATTATTTTCCCCAGTTTGATAACTTATATTACCAATGAAAACATATCAAATTTCAAGGTTATAGATGTTTCCAAAATGCGACAACGAGTCTATCGGGCCTTGGCCCGACGGACCATTTTTGCGAGGACCGTTGACCCGGTCCTAGAATATCGATACGTAAGTTCGAGTTCAGCCCCTGTGCAAAATTGCACTGAGAAGTACCGCCAAATCGAGGAGTTACTGGAAGTCAAAAGACTCCCTCAGAACCAATCGAACTGTGCTCAAAATGTAGCTTGAAAATTGCGAACCGAACAATTTAAGGAAGCAAATCGAGTAGGATTAAGCTAGAAAATTTGCTACGGTTGTCCTGACAACCGGGGCCTCCGTTTACTGCCTCGTTTCGTTGAGCAGAAATTGCTCGAAATAACGGTTAAATTTTAGTACCAAATGAAGCTCGTCTTTGAGCGTTCTTCAAGTCAAAATAACGTAGGTTTTCGTACCATTAGAGTACTGCCGACGGTCTACGAGGCCTCGCAACTAATGTTACTCGTTTCAATCAAAATCATAGGTACAACCTGCATGGTAATTTAGACAAAATTTTGCACTAGGAAAAACATAAAATTCGGTCCCAACCACAGTCTACCGGGACCCTTACGCCGGTTGAAACATAAGTCCGCCCGATTAATTTTAACCGCGTTATAGTTCATACGCCCGATTATCTTAACGACGCTACAGCTTATATTAGTGGACTCGAAATGTCCATTCTTGACAGCTATTTAGGTCGTGGATTAGCTACAAGTTAAGGTCAAATTTTATCGCTTTACCAAAGCGTTTGTGAAACGATCGCATAGGAGACGAGATCCAAAATTAACCAGTACATTTGCACCTCTTACTGAAATTTAATGGTCACTGTGAATGCGTATCTATGTGTGCGAGTAGGAACAGATTTTGAAAGGTACCACTGTCGCACCATAGGATTCAGGAGTCGTACCGGCGAGCAGTTCATAGTCCTGTCACGTTATCGAGAAGTATCATTGTATCGTTGTTGTATTATGTTGTCGTAGGTTAACCTCATCGCTACTAACCGCGATTATAAATAATCAATTATCATGTACCATAGTCTTGTGATTAGAATGAGCAAGATGTAGCCTCGCGAACGTCTCACTGTACGCTCTACCCCGCATACCTCGTTTCGTTTCCGCCTTTTGCTTACCTGAACCTGCTATTTTGTCGGAGTATCCTCTATGTTAGCCCACGTTGTACCGAGCGAGTCGTTAGTTCAATGGCGCCTCTTTTTATCGATAACTAACCGTAGCACTTACCGATACTGAATTTTAACTTGACCCACTGTTTTTCATGAGTAAGGTAAGCACAGCTGTCATAAGATATGGCTTCACAGTATATGCCGTGATTTGACTCAGCTGTGAGAGTTCAGTGAAAAAGGCGATGACGCCGCAACCCGCCCCAATTGATGCTCTGCTCATTTTTTGTATTAGCGTACCATACCTGTGACATAGTGCTTATTGTATTCGCCCGTACAATACGTGTCTGTCTGTATACCCATAATGTTGCGACTCGTCAATAAATGCTCAATGGAAACTCAAGTCGTTCAAGTGTTTTGTTGACCCATAGTAGCGATAGGAACTCGAAGGGGTTCGAAATCCGACACCCAGATCCACGACCCACGTTCAGGTTTGACACGCGCATCGAAGAAGCAAACCTCAGCGTGACTCGCCGACTACAACTAAGTTTGTTAATTACGACTGTTGTATAGGTACGACTCGTGCGACTCATAAGAGAAAGTTACCGCAAAATTGTAAACTCACGTTGAGCACCCAAAAATAGGAACTTTAGGCACGTGCGAATCCGACGTTAAACGTCTAGGGATTTGTCGGACCCTAATGGGGGCCACTTGCTAAATTAAAACGAATTAACCGTTTCGAGAAAGTTAGAATCAATTTCGATTGAAACCCAAACACCTAGAATTTTACACTTCCTGGGTTGAACGTGGAGAGGGAATAGCGGTACGGTCTCTTTGGCCTATGAGCAGGTGACGGAGCCGACCTCCCTGGGGACGTCAAAGGTAGTACCTCGTAGACTACGTGCGCAACCCGTCCGGCAGGATCAGAACACATCCTGTGTAGCGCTCCTGCGGCTTGTTAAGCTCCGTCATTTCTTGGGCCTGACTCGCGTGGGAGAGAGAATTCGAGCAATTTAAACCCATCAGGTCCGCCCTTGAAGTAACGATAGCCGGGGTCGTATGGGCATTGCGTTGGAAGTGCGTAATGCAGCAGCGTCACGTCGATATTACACTTATAATAATATCATTTTTACTTTTTTCTGACATGATATCAGTTAACATAGCAATGTTACTGACATACGTACATGCAGATTATTAATGGTCAATTCGTACGGATGTCTTCGTGCTATTAGTTTTTGTGGCTATTATGCTAAATTTGCAAGAGCTAAATTTCTACTCCAGACTAACCTAAACTACAAAACTTACTGAATGGTTATGTAAACGTTTTAATGCTCATTTTTATTCAATTCCAAATGGGTCTGGTTTACGGGGTTCAGCTTGGATACTTACAAATCAAAATTATTGAAATTAAGAAAATCAGTGTTTTTCAATGCCGAGTGCTGAAATTGCTAAGAATTCAGCGCAGAAAGGCTGGTATTACGCCTCCTATCAAGGCTAAATTCAGTTATTTAACTAATCCAAGAAATTTAATCAAATTTTTAGTGCAATAAAATTTTTCAAAGAGATGCAGTCTTTTTGTCAACATATGACCATTTTGCTTTTTAAAATTTACTAAATTTTTGCGCAAACCTAAAATTCTTCAAACTCTAAATCCGTCAGTCGAATAATCAATACTCTGTCAGCCTTTCAGAACTTGCACGATTTTTAATATTTTCAGGGCTTCCTAAAGTTGTGGATTCTGTAATTGTTTCCTGCAAAAATCGATTCAACATTCGTGTTCTGTGTAACTTGATTTACAACACAGCCTATGACTTACGAAGTTCTGGTGCGTTCAGGTTGTTTTACTATTATGGTTTCTTACTGTAGCAAATGGTTAAATGGATTTACTGTAATCAAGAGCGCATAAGGGAAGAGTATAGCGTTTCCCTGCGCTCTATTGTAAAACCGTCGTGGAAGGCACGAGCGTTTTCGGACTTACCCTTAATTTATAGGGGGACAAATGCATTGACCCTTCACGTTGGGTACGGTGTGGTAGTGTACATCTGACTTCCCAAAACAGAGAAGGATTAGTTGAACAATTCGTCTGCCCATGGGAAGAAGCACGTAAGTGCCAGGAACATGTTTTTGAGATATTCGATTTTTTGTGGTCAAAAAACTAGAACATTGTCAACGGCATAATCTTGATACTGTATTTATATATCACTATTGACATACAAACTGTATTGTAACTCAAGGTTTTTGAAATTTATCCTCATCAGCAACGAAAAAGTCTTTAACACCATGATCGATCTGCGAGTGTGCGTTGTCACATTCTAAGTGGCTGGCCGGATTCCATGTACTGCAACGAAATGAGCACTTATTGATCACACGCGGCTAGTAGAATTTGAAGTAATGAAAACTAGTAACCGACAATTTGCGTTAACATCGATAACATGAAAGATCAAAGGCTTAGGATTTTACTCAAACAAATATACTCTAGTGTAAATTTTGCTTACGTAAGCGGTTCTACGTAGAAGCCGTGTTGTAGTAGTAAGCTCGACGCTTTGATTTTTAATTCAATCAGATGCCTACATCTCTAACCCTTAGGTATATATCAAGTTAATAGCGTTCCAGTCACCGCATACAAAAACCATAGTCAAAATTAAAGTAAGAAGTACAAGCAATCCATGTAATCCGTAAGGATGGGACTTCTACCATTATACATAAAAGAGACCAATTTATGTAGTTCACTATGCAAAAAACTAACAAATGTGACAAAATCTGCAGTTACGAGCAGAATGCAGCACAAATAAATCAAGTTAACAGCGTTCCTGTCACTGCATACAAAAACCATAGTCAAAATTAAAGTAAGAAGTACAAAAAATCCATGTAATCCGTAAGGATGGGACTTCTACCATTATACATAAAAGAGACCAATTTATGTAGTTTACTATGCAAAAAACTAACAAACGGGTGACAAAACCTGCAGTTACGAGCAGAATGCAGCGCAAATAAAATCGAGCCTGGATGAAATCAAAATAGCAAACGGTGGATTATAGTTTACATAGAATCGAACGAATATGTTCGATTTTTGAGCATTTAATTCTGATCGCAATTGTACTACTGTCAACTAAGTTTATGTTCGATAACAGTAATCTTCGTATCAGTTGTTGCTAAGAAATGCAAGTACATCGCTGCTACACATTGGTTTAGATTTTGCCCTGCCACTGTGTCACTGTACAGAATGACCTGTTGTACGGTTTTCGGCAGAGTTTGAAGCTACATGTAGAGACGCGTGGCTATTTCCGCAGAACCCTTTTTACCTTTTGTTTCGTTCCATACGAAACAAGTAACCGTTTTTGTACCATTGTTCCATATAGTGAAGTTGTAGGTTGGTAATACATATTGGATACCGGTGTACAAGGAGTGATAAAGACCTTCTCTAAATCAAAGCAGCAACCACCATGGACTGTCTTTTATCTTATCTAGCTGCCGCTAAATCTACTTTTTTGATATCAAACGCTTGTCGCATTCGTTTTGAGTGAGCATCGTGGGCGTTCTTCAAACTTCAGTTCTTCAAACTTCAGTTCTTCAAGGCGTCCCTGCGCGGGGATGTTATACTCGTGGCATTGATCGCAGAGATCATTCACTGGTGGTTGGGAAGCGTAATTGTACTCCGTGGACCACACATAAAATTTTCCCCACTGCACTAAATTGTCACCGTGGGTTTTTCTATATTCTTCATACAAAATTTTGGTTGTCAGTCCCTGTTGTAAGTACTTACGACGCGTGTCGCTTCGCGAAACTGTTTTGCTGGCAAGCCGTCAAAAAAACTATGAAGTTTGCGCATTGTTTCTTCTGACGTCTTACTTGGATTTCAGCCCTTGCCTCTGTTATTTTGCCGCACAACGCCAATGCTCGCCTCTTCACTGTGCATTACAACGCGAATTAATGTTTGACTAATATAAAGTCTGACACACTTTTTTAAGCTTATTATTAACAGTAAAACTTTGCGAATAACTATTCCTCCGCGGCTCACGGTTTAATGTCACGTGCTTACGAGTACCGTGACGTTTTGGACTGTCTCGTTTAGTATGACGTAATATGAATCCACGACGGCGGTGATCGTTTTCATTCCAAAACTGACGAATAATTTCTCGCCGTATATTTTTAGAGACCGCAGCATAATCGGTGTATTTACATTTGCTCTCGTGCATCAAAAAACGGCGGCCTCGCCTAGGAGCTCGGGTTGTACTAATATGTGGTTCGCCACGATTTCGTTTGCTTTTTCTTACATCACGCGTACTACCAATTCGCTTTCATTTTGACTA
Source organism: Trileptium ribeirensis (assembly GCA_030248225.1). NCBI lineage: Eukaryota > Metazoa > Nematoda > Enoplea > Enoplida > Thoracostomopsidae > Trileptium > Trileptium ribeirensis. The sequence goes on along the minus strand of JASANE010005622.1, from coordinate 77,738 downwards.
TAACGTGTTGCACTACCATTATCGCAAAACTGTTTCGCTTCCACATTTTCGTCTACATCGCTATCGTTATCGTGACGTATATTATCAGAACCATCTCTAGAAGGGACATATGAATTGTCGGTACCGCTATCAGATTGGATTCTCAACCGTCGAGTAGTATCTTTCGCTGTACTATTAGCACTACAAGATGAAAACTCGGCATCCTTAATTTGTCGGTACCGCTATCAGATTGGATTCTCAACCGTCGAGTAGTATCTTTCGCTGTACTATTAGCACTACAAGATGAAGACTCGGCATCCTTAATTTGTCGGTACCTCTATCAGATTGGATTCTCAACCGTTGAGTAGTATCTTTCGCTGTACTATTAGCACTACAAGATGAAGACTCGGCATCGTGTTTTTGGTCATCGGCTGACTATGCCATTTCAGCAACAGCGCACAAAGGTGAAGACTCGGCATCGTGTTGTTGGTCACCAGGTCACTGCGACATTATTGTCATTGTTATCGGTTCAACTACCCTCCAACACAAGCTCAAAATGATGAGGTCCATATTAACCCGCGCAATACGTTAGTGGACAAAGTGAATTTTGACCCCCGAAATGAGGAGGGTGAGACTAAAACATCCGAGTCACATATCCCGGGCTAATGTTTAGAGCACATGGGAAATGTCATGCTCTTCGCTTATGCACTTTTGATGTAATTCAAAAATCTTAGAAGTTCCTTATAAGGGCGCTCGTGAGTGTTACAAAGAGAAATCACAAGCTACAACCACTTGTTTTTACAATAAATTAAGAGAAGGTTCGACCTTTTAAGTTTTTTCAATAGCAGAAATTTGGGATGTTTACACTGTTTGAGCTATCCGTTTGGAATGCTTTTCGCTAAGGAGAAAATCATGAAAATTTTTTGACTGTTTCTGTCATTTATAATTCATCTTCGGATGGATGAATTTCGATAATTTTTTTGATTTGATAGCAAAAATGACGAGACATATGCCCTTTAAGTGAAAAGCTAAGACCCATCTTCGGCGTTCAAATGGCAAAAACAGGTTTTTAAGCGTTCTTTGCTAAATCTGGCCATAAAGGTACGAGTCTTTCGCAGCCCGCATCTCGCAAACTTTGCATCGAAGAGTGGATTCATGTTTCGCAGAATCGGCTCGTCGAAATCTGCAGCTTTACTGACAACAATTTTTTTGTGGGACGACTACCTGGGCCCATGTAGGCCCGAATATGGTTCATCGACCTTTTGCCAGAAATGGCGATTTTTTTAATTTTCGCAGGTCATCAAGGATTGCCTATTGGTCATTACACGAAGCCATGTCATTATAGTCGGGGGTTGGCTACATCGGCACTTTTTGGCCCATACAGTCTTTTAGTAGCAAATTTAATGTCAGTGTGAGATGTAGTTAGTAATAGCATGTCCAACGGTCATAATGAGGTATGGTGGACCTCTGTACCCCTAACATAGCAGGAGCCAGAGGCCTTCAAGCCGGGTTGGCCAAATGAAGCCAAAAATACATGTCCCACTATAAACGTTCGCCGTATGTGTTTTTTGTTTCAGTCATATATGTGTTTTTCATTTCAGTGTGATCCTTTGGTATTTGCTAATTTTTTCGCAAAAACTTGGGAGTAAGCATCGACAGTGAAGTTGACGTCAAGCTTCCGAAATATTTTTTCGTGACATGTAGCCCACTCCCCTGACCAAGGTCAAATCTGGCAGCTTGCATACGCTGGTAAATAACGTCAAAGTCCACTAGCGCCAGAAATTCTATATAACGGTAATCGTAATCAGGACAGGTGTTATTGGAAAAAAGAATATCAGCGTCTGTCCATGTGTTGTTTGATTATGAGGTCGAAGGTCATAAAGTGCCAAAAATGGGGTATGCAACATGTAGTTCTCCCGCCGACCTGACGAAAATTAAATTTAAAAAGGTCATTTAGCATACAGTCTTACAATAAGCCGGATAGAAACATAGTAACGCCCCACTAGAATCGACCCATGTATTAAAATTTTTTAAAGAAATGTAGCCCCCCCGACCGCATGTATAAGAAACCGAAGGTCGCAAGGACCATATTAGTATATAAGTTCATCATCATTACACCATGATATGGGGCTGTGTTGTTAACTGGGTGACTAGGGAACCCTTCTGCCTGCTCGCACATCTATTCTTCGCATTGTCCTTGATATTATCACCTAAATGTAAGATAATCATAGATCAATTGTGTTTGTTTTACAACAGCAGCGTGTTAAAATAAATCTGAATCTCTAGAAGTAGCTAAAGTTTCACGCAAGGTATGTTGTAGATAGGTGTAGCCATCCCCCGACCTCAGGTGTAGCCCCCCGACTAACACATATCGGGGTGCCAATTCTTACAAGGCCTAAGGATCTGCCTGAAATTTTTTATTGGTCATCCCACACTCATGGTTAGTTTGTGAGCATAAAATGGCATCAGTAGGTACTGTCTCCGTTGTGCTAGAAAAACTTTTGCGACATTCTTGTTCTAAATTGGTCGATTTTTAACCATAAAAGGGTCATAGCTGCACCAGTTTTGGGTCGGAAGTCCTCCAAATGGCTTGACCGTGACCCTTTTGGCCCGACTTGCATACAAACAGACAATGGTTCACATGTCACTGCGTTACCCTACAGAATAATGACTTATTTCGGATTAAAATTTGACCCCCAGGGGTACTTTTTGCGATCCCTGTACCAGGTTTCAGGTAGCTCGTTTTGCATAGACATCGATATTCGAAAAATTCAGGGAATTTATGTGTGGGATGGGGTCTAGACACTGTACATACGAAAACCTTTTATTGTGGCTTCAAAAAGTGGTGTTTCAAAAGTACATAGTTTCGTGAAATGACCCCTATATAGATTTTCCGGTATTCTGAATGCGATGGTTTGGTTATCTAGAGTCCAGCACTTGTATCTTATGCCTTTTCAGACATTTTCATTGGATTTAGGGTCAATGAACCCAATTTGCAGAAAATAGTATGCCTTCAGTAGTGTGGTACATGGTATTAAAAATAGCCATAGCATCAAAAATATACAGAGGTGTTGATTTGATCATCTAGAGACCAGCGTGCATATATCCTGGGTTTTCGTTGGGTTGACAATCAACAAGATTTCCAGATATAATCTGTCTTCAGTTGTTCATTTAACAATATATAATTTTGTATCATTCCAATCGCATTGATGAGCTGCGTCAACTAGTAGTAAAATCAGTTCAACCGGTTAATGGGTTAAGAAGTCACTCCCATTTATATAAAATCGTAAGGCTGAGCCTGGCTAATCAATGAACCGATTGAGGTAATTTTAGCACCTTTCGATTCTACTCGTCAACATGGTACGGGTAAAATAAAATATATATTTATCAGGGAAATTTTTTCCGAAAATTTTGGGTATCGGGACCATTGAGAGCCCAAAAATTCGAAAAAAGTGTCATAATTATGGCCGAATAGGTTATTTCCTGGATGGCCTCACTGAGCTGAGTGGAATGGTGCTAAAATTTATATACTGTGTCGCTTAATTCACTAATCGCGAAGGGGTTGCCTTGTGAGTGTTAAATATGTAATTTAGCTCAGATATATTGAATACCAATGTATCAATTGAGCCGAATATCAGCCAAGTTGTATGAATAGTTGAAGAGATATACCCGTTTTTTGCAAATTTTGGGATCAACAACGTGCATGTATCGAGCAGGAGTTGTTCTAGAAAATGAGATCAATAACACTCATATAGCTCAAGCAGTAGGGAGATATGCCATTTTCGTGCATTGTGGGTCCCAATAGCCCATTCAAGAAACTTTCTAACTCTACCTGCAGCGCAAGTTAGGAAAATAACTGCACACCATGCGCAGTTATAGAGAAGATGAACTATTGCTCTATAAAATGAGACCAACTGGCCTATTCACAGAGAGGGGAGGGAGAGGCCTTTATAAGATTTAGACGGCTCTCCCAGATCATGCCCCTGGTAAATATTTGGTTCCACCAAGGAAAAAAAAGCATTCCCAGGTATTTTGAGTTGACATCAAAATCGATTGTCTCAACAAGAAACATTTATTACAAAATCAATGTTATGCTGTAGTCTGTGCGCAGCCTTTCCAAAAGTGTGAGGGTCATTTTCAGTCTCAGAGAAAAGCTTCAAAGTGGAGTGGGCGATAAATTTTGCCTATAAAATCTAAATATTTCCATATTTTCATTTATGCTTGACTGTCGCGCAAGTATTTTCAGGCTATAAAACGAAGTTTTAGCATTAGAAATGGTGTAATTAATGTTTAAAAACATTTTGTTTACAAAAACAAATTTTATTAAAAAATTCTTAAATAGTTAAACATGGGGTTATCGGCCTAGTGGATCGCACATGGGCAAAATCTCACGAACATGAAATTTAGAAAGTGGGGGTCCCCAACTGTGCACAGGCCAGTTGCTTATGTTTAGGCTATTCATGATAAAATCTTAAGTAAAAGCAAGACGTGTCATCTGCTAAAATACTCATTTTCAGCACATAATAACTATGTGACAAAAACAACGATGTACATGTTATAAATACATGAAAAACATGATAAAATGCAATTACAAAACCCCAGTTGACCTGAGGGTACTGTTTTGCCCTTAGCTAAGCCGAAGAAACCTCCGTTAGGTATTGTCGATTCCCGGGACCCCATCTCAAAGTTCCTTTGTAAAGTTTTGGTCCTGTGGAGAGGCCAGAATAACATCCATGTGGTTGCAATAATATCGCCGTGTTTTGGGTGTCATTGGCCGATTCAAAACCCGTTTTGACCTAATCTTACAGCTATATAATGACAATAGCAGTACCTCATTGCAGCTATATAGAGGTTGAATTGCTTTATAAAATGAAACTAATAACACCCATATTAATGTAGCGGTTGCTTAAAGATATTTCCAATTTTCGTGAATTTTATGTCCCATGAGTCCTTTCAAGAATCTGGCTTAATTCAATCCCGGAGCCTATATAACGTAAATAAGCATACTATATTTGCAGATTCTGAGCACGAATATTTCCCTAAAAATGAGACCAATAACTCTCATATTGTTCAGCCGGTGACCGAGATATTTATGTTTTCGTGCGTTCTAAAATTTTGAACTTGGAGGCCAGCTCACATTTGGCTTGTGCTGCTGGAAAATTGTACTTCACGATAGATTCTCAGTAATAGCGGCCTCCGAAAAACCTGATAATCAAAAGTGTAGACCATGTGGCTAAAATGGTACTGTTCATTTAGCTTCTGTTGTGTGGGCATTTCGGGTACTAAATCATTGGATCACTAAGCTAAAAGCTACATGCGCAACATTTATACGGACTAAATAAAAATAGCGACAGTTCATGAGATAAATAACGAGTGATGTATGGCACCGAAAAGCAAATCTTTTGAGACAAAATGTCACATGTTTGCTGAACCGTGTTCGCTTCGCTCGTTCCGTTTTAATTGCGTAAACCAGCTTGAGATAGTGTGATCGTATGGACGTTTTGAATGATATTTGTTCTGAAGCAAAAAAATTGTATAGTTGACCGTTGGATTTACCCAAAGTAATAATGGCTATGTACTATTCTTCTGCTGCGTGGCTTGTGATGAACATGCAAAATCATAACCAACTTCGTAATTTCCGACTGTATCTTTCTGGGTTATCCAAATTGGGGGTGGGGCTGGCATTTTTCGGTTCCAACTGGTTCAGAACAGGTGCCCCCCGGTTCATGCCCCCTGGGAAATTTTTTGGCTCCCCCGGTTCACCAAATTATAAAATTATTATCATCCTCTTGGAAATTTTTTTGATTCCACTCGGTCCAAAGTGCATAAAATTTGATAAAAATTTGTACTAGAATTCTTTCCTGAAGCCAAAAATTTCCCAAATTTTGTCAAAATTTGCTTCAAAATAGCTTTTTCTCTCCAACAAACGCATTTTGACAATGTTTCTGACACGAATTTTAACCGTTTTTCTCTTGGCAAAATGCCCTCTGGCAAAGTCAGCGAATGGGGACCCAAAGCCAAGTCTTTAAAGATGAAATTTCTTGTGACAAGACACAATAAGCTTTCGTTTAGCCGATTTTACAACGTGTGAGAACAATGAAAGCCAGAAGGATTTTTGTATGAGTCCACTGGTGCGTACGTCATGGTTATTCTGTTATCAAAATCACGAACAGAATCGTGCAGAAATTCTGGTCCGGAATAAATTCTATTACCTATATCCGCAGCGGAGCGAACGGGAACTTGGGTTATGTGATGTAACTTTGGTTGCCGTTTTATCAAATCACATGCAGAATACTATTATGGAAGTGATTATTAGGTGTGCTCGCTGTAGCCTATGAGTACAATACCCGCCAAAAATGTCTGTCGCTCGCTCGCGACTCGCTCGACACTCGCTCGCGACTCGCTCGACACTTGCTCGCGACTCGCTCGACACTTGCTCGCGACTCGCTCGACACTTGCTCGCGACTCGCTCGACACTTGCTCGCGACTCGCTCGACACTCGCTCGCGACTCGCTCGATACTCGTTCGCGACTCGCTCGACACTCGTTCGCGACTCGCTCGACACTCGCTCGACACTCGCTCGCGACTCGCTCGACACTCGCTCGCGACTCGCTCGACACTCGCTCGCGACTCGCTCGACACTAGCTCGACACTCGCTCGAGACTCGCTCGACACTCGCTCGCGACTCGCTCGACACTCGCTCGCGACTCGCTCGACACTCGCTCGACACTCGCTCGCGACTCGCTCGCCACTCGCTCGCGACTCGCTCGACACTCGCTCGCGACTCGCTCGACACTCGCTCGCGACTCGCTCGACACTCGCTCGCGACTCGCTCGACACTCGCTCGACACTCGCTCGCGACTCGCTCGACACTCGCTCGCGACTCGCTCGACACTCGCTCGCGACTCGCTCGACACTCGCTCGCGACTCGCTCGACACTCGCTCGCGACTCGCTCGACACTCGCTCGCGGCTTGCTCGGCACTCGCTCGCGTCTAGCTCGACACTCGCTCGCGGCTTGCTCGGCACTCGCTCGCGGCTTGCTCGGCACTCGCTCGCGGCTTGCTCGGCACTCGCTCGCGCCTCGCTCGCCCCTCGCCCGCGGCTTGCTCGCCACTCGCTCGCGGCTCGCTCGGCACTCGCTCGCGGCTTGCTCGGCACTCGCTCGCGGCTTGCTCGGCACTCGCTCGCGGCTTGCTCGGCACTCGCTCGCGGCTTGCTCGGCACTCGCTCGCGGCTTGCTCGGCACTCGCTCGCGGCTTGCTCGGCACTCGCTCGCGGCTTGCTCGGCACTCGCTCGCGGCTTGCTCGGCACTCGCTAGCGACTTGCTCACGACTCGCTCGAAATAAATTTGTTCTAAAAATAGAATTTTCTATTAATTTAAATAGTTTCGAAATTTCGAAACTCGCTCGCGACTCGCTCGAACTCGCTCGATCGAAATCCGACGGTCATTTTTGGCGAGTACTGTACATTTTAGTATGCGGTAAAGTGGCGGCTGGCATCGCGCATTAGAGAAGGACCTAGTTAAAATTACGGCGCTATTTAACACGAATTTGTTATCTTGCTTTAGGAACAAAAGAACGACTGCTGGAGCAAAAAATTCCGGCGTCTTACATGAATTTAGAAGAAATTATATGTGAAATTGCTCAAGATCGTAAAGAGCAATGCAAAGACCCAGTTCTAAACTTGGATCAGTACAGGTAGCTAAAAGATTGGGTAGCTAAAATATTGGAGTTAATGTAGTGTAATAGATTCATTCTGGATCGATACGAGATAGATTAATTCACACCACAGAATAGTGGGCAACATTAACGAATTTTCAGCCCAGGACCGTGCCAGAAATAGCAACAGAATCTACGGCTTTAAAAGAATTCGTAGGCTCCTTTCCCGAATGAGCATATTTGTGTAAACGGTTTAGTAATTGTAGCCATGATTATGGCACTGTTTGTAAAGATCTATGGTATCTGTTGGTATAACTGCATGAATTATTCGGTTCAGTATTATCTTGTTATAACTATATAAATTGTATGATGCCGTACCATTCATTGCTTTATTGTTACTGTATATCCTGCCGTACTATAATTGTATGATTTGCGTAATGCCTTACCATTCCCTGCTATTGTTACTGCAAACCCTATCGTGCCATACTTATCTATTGTTACCATTATTGTATAATGTTATTTGTGATCATCATCGTATACCCTATTGTACCGTTACCATCCATTGTTTGCCTCATATGCGCTTTTGCGTATGCTCTTTTGTTGTAGTTCTTGAATGATTTGTAATTGTATTTATGCTAATCATTGTCATAATTGTATGAGCCTGACCATACTGTTATTGCCGTATGTTATTTGTACCATATTGTATTATGGCTGTTTATATAGGTCATGCGAAACTAGCATGACCCTTGTCGTTTCTGCTTTTATTGAAAAGGCTGTTGCTGGTCGGTCGGGTTTGGTGAGGTACCTTACACTGCTCTCGACCCACCATCTTTATTCACGGTATACTGGTTGTAATTATATTGCTTCTAAAAATGTATCGTTGATCTGTATATGGCCGGCCTGGTCTGGTCACATATTTTGGAATACCTTACTATTCCCGACCCGCAAATTGTAACTGAACAGTGCTATTCCCGAAGTTATCCAGTTTGTGAAAATTTTGCATGACCATGACCTATAGGACTGAGAGAAACTAATTAGCAAATGTAGGAAAATTTTATAGTTTAGGGAACCCGTTCCAACTGCCCCTGCCCATGAAGAGTTTCCCAAATTGTGGGTATTCGCCGTTTCAATTTCAAATGGAAAAGTACAGTACTGAAGTAAAGTATCAGCTACCACTGTTCATTCTCACCGAGAAATTTAGCTGATAAGAGGAGATTTGTGGAGATTGTGTGTTGCAGGGGTGAAAGCTTTTAAATTCCGTCTTTGTGTGTAATTCGAACATAAGTCGGCAACGACTTAACTGATTTACATCATTTTGGGCTCATTCGAACCGGCATAATCGATTTACCGTGTACATCTCCGAGCGTTTTTGACTTGGGGTCTGGTTTCGGGGTCAGGTGTCAAAATAAGGGTTTTTTGCCCCATTTTACCCCATTTTAGTACCCTTCACGGTGGCAAGGTTTTTTAACTTTCGCATTTTTTCTGGTTGGTTTTATTTCATAGTAAAATGATAAATGGCGATACGCATTTTTTGTTTTTCGATTAAGGCTACGATTCTGAAGTTATAGGATTTGAGTTGCGAGGGTATGGCGCCCCTATGGTTCCTCGAACCAAAATTCAAAAATTGTTTCTGACGTCCTGGGCGGCTGAAAGGTTTAACCTGAGGGTTTTGGGGAAACTCATTGCCGGTATTAATTTTGTTCTAGTTGGTGCGATAATGTGTGGTATCCACATATAGCGTATCGATGTATGTTATCGAGAGCTGATTGGCTGTGCACTCAAAAGGCGTAGATGTACCTATGCTTCTCTACGTTCTGCAGTCTCGATAGAGTTATATGGTATCGTGGAAAGTCCGTATAACAAATGGCAGTCAATGTACTTTGTCGTCAAAAAGTGTTTGAGTTTTTGTTTTTTAGAACCTGCTATATAAAAAAACTAAAATGCGTTACTTATTGATTGGTGTTTATCCCTTGGTGTTGTAGTTAGTAACTACTAGCTCAGCGAGAATCGTGGAAGACCCTTATTTATGTTTGTAAGTGAGTGAATGACTCAGTCCATAACCAAAAAGCCTTTTAGTGTACATATAAATTACATATATGTAGGCCTTAGTACGTATTTGTGATATTTTGAAATGCACAGATCAGGGTTCCGGTGGTACTAGTTTTTGTATTTTAATAGTTTGATGAAATTCAGTAAAATATTTTACTAACACGGCAGCAGTAATTTGTATGAACTTCAAATTTCACAGGGGTTGCTTGCGGACTTATTGAAACGGAGCGAGCGGAGTTTCCACTGAGGGCGCTATGGGGGAAAATCGTGAAAAATTATTGTTGTCTGTCATACATAAATCATTTTTGGACGGACGGACTTCGACATATTTTTGTTCGATATCAAAAGCAAAGCGATGTATCGATTAGTTGAACAAGAACAGCTCCGATCCGTCTTCCGGGTAAAAATGGCAAAGAAATAGGTTTTTAATGGTTCTTTGCCAAGTGTGACCATACGGGTTCCAGCATAGCTCGCGAAACAGCCTTCGAAAAATAGAATCAGCTAATCGAGATATAAAACTTTGCTGACCACGACTTTTTTGTGGGTCAACTGCCTGAGCCGCTGTGGGCCCGAGTATGGTTCATCGACCCATTGCCAGAAATAGCGATTTTTCAAATTTCGTCGGGTTATTTCTTGTTTTTACCGTACAGTGTTGTCAGTTGTTTTAGTTTGGTTTAGCGTCAACGATTTAGGGTTTTTAATGGATTCAGGGGTCAAGAGGTTTTAGGATGGTATATTCGTCAAATACAGTCTGCTACAGGTGATTAAACAGTATAACTTAAAACGAAACAGCGCTTGCCTCGTTTCACTTTGCTTTTAAGTTACTATTTTAATATAAGCATTTTATATTGTGCTGCAGGTATACTTTCTGGTCGAAATTCTATCTATGAATTTTGTGTCTGAGCAATGCATTTGACTTAAATGTTAACACAAAGCTTGTGTTTCAATTGAGTTCTCTGATATGTTAATACTTAAGCGTGATATAGCATGTTGCATTTGATACATGTGTTTGCTTGTGTAATCGACGTGACGCTGCTGCATTACGCGCTTCCACAAACGTTAATGCCCATACGACCCCGGCTATCGCAACCTCAGGGGCGGACCTATTGGGTTCAAATTCTTAATTTTTTTCCTTTTTTGATTCGGTCAGGCCCAAAAAATTACGGAGCTTAGCAAGCCGCAGGAGCGCTTCACAGGATGTGTTCTGATCCTGCCAGACGTAGCCTAAGCGGGACTACCTTTGAGGTCCCTAGGGATGTTGGCTCCGTCCCCTGCTCTCAGGCCAACGAGACCATACCGTTATTCCCTATCATCGTTCAACCGGGAAGTGTAATTTATTTGAAACAAAGTTTTCTTTTCTATTTTCCTTCCTGAACGCTTTATAATTTATTTAATTTAGCCAGTGGCCCCCCACTAGGTTCTGGAAAATCCCTAAACGTTTAACGTCGGATTCGCGTGTGATTTCCTATTCTAGGTGTTACTAAGGTTAGCAAAACACTTGGATACATTGGGTTTGATCGAGCATTTATTGATGAGTCAAAATCGTATGTGGACAAGAACATACTATACGGGCGAATACAAAAGGTACAATGTCACTAGTATAGTGCGCTATTAGGAGAATGAGCAGGGCAGCAAATGGGGTAACTTGCGGAGTAATCGCCTTTTTCATAGAACTATCACAGTTGATTCAAATCACGGCGTAAACTGCCGAGACTTTTCTAACGACAGCTGCGCTCACCTTACTCATCTAAAGCGGGTCAGTGCAAAAGCAAGTACAGGTGAATGACACGAGGCGTAAAACGGTTAGTTATCGAGAGAGGCGCCATTCAACTAATTTACGACTATTGCTACAAGAGATACTACGACAGCACAACGGGTTGGTGCACGCGAAAGGCGGCAATATAACGGATGCAAATGAGGTTTACGGGATGAAGCGTACAATGGGGAATTGCGGGTCGTGATATTGCTCATCCTAATCACGGTTAGGGTACATAAGTGAATACTCGTAAATGCGGTAACGTAGCGATTGGATTATCATACGACAAAATATTATAACAAACGAGTAATGGTACATGTCGATATAACGGTAAGTTTGGCAAGTGATCATCGTCACGACTCCTAATTTTCTCTGGTGTGACAAGAGTATAATATCATTTTTTCCTACTCGCATACATTCATACATACGTATGGTTACCATAAGTATAAGATAAAATTTTCAGCAGATTGCACAGATACAACTGGTTAATTTTGTTTCCAATTCCCTATAAAACCATCCCTCAAGCACGGTAACCAAAACGGTAAAATTTGGCGTTAATTCGAGGCCCATCGGTGACCTAAATAACTACAAAAATGGACGTTTTTGTGTCCACAAACATGCGCTAAAGTAGTTCTCAAATAGACCGGGTAAAATTATCTTCTAAATAGATCATGGGTCCCGGTAGACTGAGGTTGGGACCGAATTCTCTAACTTTTCGGAACTTGCATTTGCAAAATTTGCACTAATGTTATTGCCAAAATTTACTATGTGTGGTGTACATTAAGTGTACTTTATCAACACTAGGAATTTTGATATTTTATTTTGTTTGCCAAATTTACACAATTTTAATGTTGGATCGAGCCAGATCCAGAGAAAAGTAATAACTTATCAATTTTAAGTGCAAATTCGGGTTCACTTAGGACTTTCGTTCACGCTTGGCTCAGCGGAACAATATTCTACATTCTTACCAAAAAGTACAGCGCCACTACCAGCGACAAAGAAAAGAATCCCTAAAATCTAAACGAGGAAGTGCAAATTAGGGTACTTTCGCGTCCTAATACGAGACGATTTGGGTAATATTTGGTTTGGGGTAATTTGTAAACTCATTCAACCTACTGAAGAGTTCCAAACGGACTCTCACCAATCTTGCAAAAGGGTTGAAGGCGTTTCCTTGGCCTCCACTTCCACGGCTACAATAAACATATAAAGTAATTTGGTGCTCGGCGAGAATTCTATCAAAAGGCACTGCTCTAAAACTGGATGTAGATCTAAGGGCTTACAAGCGCATTGTGTACTAATGGGGTTGTTCAATTTGGACCAAAGGGTCGCAATAAGTTGACGGTTTGCTTACCCAGGCCAACAAACGTTTGGGGAGAATTCACTAATCCAGCCTATGACAGGTTTCCTAGTTAAGAATTTACTACTTGCTCAATCCTTGATAAATGACAATAAACAATACGCTTAAACGTATAAGTAGGCCACTACCGAAGTAATGAGCCGTTTTGGGGCATTCCCAACTTCTAATGGTTCAAACGGTTTAACAAACTTGGCTTACTTAATTGACTTGCTTAACTAATTGGATATCTTGACTCAATTCCTCAACGTGGAAATTGTTCTAAAGCGATCGGATCATTCATTATTGCCACTCATGTGGGACAAGGGACTAACTTGGGCGCTTCCCTAGTTTACGACACAACCTATAAAATTTCTCTGAGTCCGATTAATTGTCGCCAATTAGGTGGCTATACATTATCATTATACAAATTTATGCCAACTTCAGGGCATAGGGGCAGGGGTTAAACTTGCATTCAGGCACCCACAAATTTGACTAAGACTAAAACTATGCGTGGCAATGCCTCGTAGGTTATCGGTACTATCCCAAAAGTCCTAAAGCTTAGGCTATTTCGACTTGAAAACTGCTCTCGAAAAGAGATCTATCTGGTACTAAAATTTAATTAGTATTCCTAGCGTTTCGTACTTGACGAAACGAGCCAGTAAGTGGCGGCCCCGGTTGTCGGGACAACCGTAACAATTTTATGAACTGAATTTCACTCGGTTTGCATCCTTAAATTGCTCGGTTTCCTATTTTTCAATCGAGATTCCTGGTCCAATTCGATAGGGGCTGGGGAAAACCTATAATTTTCAATCTCTTACCAATTTGCTAGCCTTTCTCTGTGAAATTTTGCACAAAAGCTTGGTTCAACCTTATTTAACGATTTGTTAGGATCGGGTCAACTGTCCTCGCAAAACTTTATCCATCGGACCAAGACCCGATAGACACGATACCGCCTCTGGCGATATCGATAACTTTGAAATACAAAAATATTGATACACGCAATGAGAAGTATCAGCGCTAGGGAAATTAATATTTTCCCTTTTCTGACCAAAATATGTGTAAAAGCAAGACCGAAACCTACTTACGAAAGAAGTACAATTTATGAAATTTGACCTAACTCCTGAGCGGTGTTTGCGCGGCTCGGGATTAGATTTCCTGTAACTTTTGAACGGGCCACGGTCTTGCCACGCTTAATGGCTCAAATGGAAGGCCTAACGAGCCTATATTTGTACGATAAAAATCAAAATTCCTGGAGTAAATTTTGAGTTATTGACATTTGAAGTTTTGGGTAGGGGCGGACCCTTGTCGGGCCGTCGGGTTTGTGATTCCGACTTGACAATGTTGGGTTCTAGAGAGGTGCCCGGTAGCGGACACTCGTACGAAGAGATGGTGATAGTTTCAACAAAATTCCTGGAGAGGATCTTAAAATATTTCGATTCTGCGTTTTCAGTGGGGGCAGGCCCCTTCATGGTCGTCGTGTTTGGCATTCCAACGCGACATTTGAAAGTTTTATGCGCTACGTCGATAGCTCGGATCCTTGCAGAGATCCGGGCAAAATTTTGGCTAAATCTCTGGAGTAACTTTTGAGATATGTTAGAATTTCACTCAAAATGAGCAGCGTCGCTCACATGGCGCTGAGTCGGTATACCTAATTGCGGGTTGATAAAATTCTCGACTCAATTTAGGTATCCAGAACTTTATTGGCATCATAATAAAATTTTAACAATGTTCCGGGGTAGTTTTATCCTACAATTGTCCTCCAATCCATGATTCGTTCTCAGTTTCCAACCATCAGCGTACCAAAATACACAGGCGGGTTCATGTTCAAACAGATCGCAACTTGGGCAAAATTGTGAGTAAAACCATTGATTAGTGCTTGGCGAGAATAACATAACCAAGGATGCTTCGGAGTTCTGTTGCTAATATTCAACCAAAAATTCATTTTGTTTAACTTCGGTCGGCTCAAAGATTACATTTTAAATCCTAACTCGACTCAGGGAATCATGTAAAAATAGATCTCAACGCGAGTGTAGCGTTTATTTGTACCTTAACTCTTCGACCGAGGGATGTTCAGCATGACTTCGGCCGTCTAACTAAGTTGTGTGAGTGGCTAGTTATGGCTACGTGTCTGTGGGACAAGCTAGGACAGGTGCACTATCATGTAAGGAGCAGTATGGACAGGGGAGGCTAAATCCTGAGTACTGACGCTCATCGGGGTTTCATCCTATTCTAGGTGCTATCTACTAAAACTCCAGGCCTACCTAACCTAATGTCCGTAACAATAACTAAACTACGCTGCCTCCATGTCCACACTTACAATTTCGAGTCCAGTCAGTCGACGTCCATCGCTCATCCGTCCATTCGCAAGATCGAAGCAAAAAGAAGCCAAATAGAAGCAGTAAATTGTAAGTGAAACGAAGAACAATACAATAAGCGACAGAGCCGGTCTGCAAAACGACCGAACTCCGCACTGCCGAAGTCAGACTGAACGCTCGAGAGCTCGAGTGGCTCTCCTTAAATACTACGAATTTTGGTGATTAATTCTAACTTACGAGGCCATTAAAAACCTATTAAATTAATCTAAAAGTGCTTAGTCAGCACTTTTGGGACGATATGACCCCAAAGTTGTTTGGTACTTTAATCAAACTTTGATATCAACCTTAATTTTACTAAATTTTGGACCAATTTAATGTCCAAATCTTGTGCAATAAAAATAATTTATTGTCTTGTTTATACTAAGCTGATATGAAACTTTTGCAATTCAATGCTATCCGTTATATGTTAAGTTTATAAGAAACCGTATACAACGTCCTAACAAATCTGATGTACAACCAACTCCAATTCTACGAAGTTATACGAAAATGGTTAAGCTGGACGCTTTGCCTCAGATGCATTACAAACCTTCTTCAAATTACGGATAAGAAATTTCGATTTGCTAGGAACTTCTACACCCTTAATTGTACAAACTTTTACAAATCAACAATATAAGCTCTATATTAAACGGCAAACTATCATATTAATTCCGTAGCATATTGAAAAGTTAATAGTGTCTTGGTGGTTCAGGACGAATTAAGCTAACTTTAGTAAGATACTGCAAATTTCATATAAAAGTCGTGCCGAGCTTTTACTGATAAGCGGCTAATATTAAATTAATTTCCGGGCCTCGGAAGCGGACTCAGTGTGTCCGTTCGAGTATTTTGGCATATAACAGGTCCACCTTCGGACGACAAAAGGGAAAGGTGGGCTCTCGGGCCAATATGGTATAACGGTTATACATAAGCCGTTAACAAGTACGATCCAATATATGACGGTAATTAAACGGTCAAATCGTAAATATACACCTAAAAATACATATGAATACCAACAATGATCCCCTTGGTACACAGATACACGGTATGATCAAGGTTATACGAATCGAATGCATAATACGCGCCTTTATGGCCATCAAAATGGTACAACAAAACGATGGTAATGTTATATATCCATAATTCAAGTACGCCAATAAAGCCTTTATGGCCTTTATGATTACATCAGTGATAATAATATACAGGTTACGTATATCAATAGGTGCCTTCATGGCACTACAATCGACATATATACGATAGCAATACCTCGGCGATTGTCCATTCCGGAAAAGTTAACGATACCCATTCTGATCAATAAACATTGTCGGTGGTGCCAACCGAAAATTGACAAAAATCTTTATTTCTGGCGAGGCTAATGGGCGTAACGATTCATGATCTGTACCATTGATACGGTTTATATGAGGTGACAACAGAGTCTTGTGGTCGGTTCGTATGTACGGGGAAATCGGCTTATGTGTTCGCTTGCGCAAAGGGGTCCTAAATTGCTTCTAATTCTATGCACGTACGTATTCTGATGCAACGGTTGGTTTGGTATCCAGTTTGGTCATCTCCGTTGGGTATTCTAAGTAGGGAGACATCCGTAACCAAATTCAAAAATGTTGGCCATTACACCTGTGGCCAGGATTATTGGGGTATTCGACTAGATGTTGGCCATTACGTTGTGGCCAAGATTATTGGGGTATTCGACTAAATGTTGGCCATTGGGCTGTGGCCAGGATTATTGGGGTATTCGTAAATGTTGGCCATTAGAGGGTGGCCAGGATTATTGGGGTATTTGCAAATGTTAGCATTAAAGTGCGGCCAGGATTATTGGGGTATTTGTAAATGTTCGCCATTAGACTGTGGCCAGGATTATTGGGGTGTTTGTAAATGTTGGCCATTAGAGTGTGGCCAGGATTATTGGACTGTCTATTAAATGTTAGCAATTAAACTGTGGCGAGGATTAAGGGTATTCGATAAAATGTTGCCATTAGGCTAGGGTCAGGATTAATCCACCTCGTAACGATCCAGTATGGATCTTTTACACTTGGCTTAAAATTTGGGTACAAAGTAATGGTTGGTCATTTAAGTTTTTTACATCGTCAGCATTGTATTGGTTTTCAACATCAAATTATTGACATTGTTTTTAGGTCTGTAGTTCAAGAAAAAATGCAAACGAAGTTCCAAACAAAATTCCGTGATTTCGCTGAGTTAAGCCAGGCAACATCATTTCTCCATGAAAACGGTGAGTTTATCTGTTTATGGTGTTTCGGAGAGATGTTATGAACCAATGGTGAGATAATCAATCTGATACTTGTGGAAGCGAAGATACGTGCTTCCGGTGCGAAGCCTTACGTTATTAGGTGATCTTCCTCAACTGTTATTTTACGTAATAGCCATTTGACTGTGGTTTTTCAATATATAGCTCTTACCTGTCGATCTTAGTTGATAATTTTGCGTTATGGAGTTCAACGCTACATCATTTGATCGGTTCCGGCGACTTAAATACCTGAATTGTTCATTGCCGTTGTCTTTTTCTCGCTGACAGCCGTCTAATTGTAATTGGGTTTGATTTGAATTATTACATATACTTAGTATCTCTTGTGTTCAGCCAGTATTGGCGCCGAAACACAGTATGGTTTTTTGAATATGACTGGACACTACAGTTACATCCAGCCTTGAGTGCACCTAGAATTGAAAGCAGACAAAATCTATATCACAATCGATCGATCCTTGTTAAACGAAATTCCTTAAAGTAATCACAAACAAACATTACTAATCGCAAACAACTTTTTATTGTAACGCATCCGTACTTCTTTTAACAATTAATGCGTATAAGACGGATTCATGGTTAACCGGAAACGATCCAAGTCGAAAACTTCGTTTAATTTTTGAGCACTTAATTCTGTTTGTAGCTGTAGGTTAAAACGGGACAAACTTCTGTAACAGTCTTTCTGATATTCAGAAAGTAGTGAAACGCTGTGGAGATTGTGTGTTGCAGGGGGAATTCCGTCTGTGTAGGTGTGTTTATGAGTCTCGTGGGCGGCTGCTAAGTTTCACCTGGAGGTTTTTGTGGCATGGGAAGTTCATTGCCGGTGCTGGTTTTGCTGTGACCCATGGTTCCATGTGTACGGGCGTATGACGCTTGATGGTTCGGGGTCAGAGGTCAAAATGAGGGTTTTTATCTCATTTTAGTAAACTTCACGGAAGCAAGCTTCTTTTTATCTTAACTTTAGACTTTTTCTCTGGTTGGTTTTATTTCATAGTAAAATGATCAATGCCGATGCCTCTTTTTGTTTTTCCATTAAGGCTCCAGTTCATGGGGTTTTGAGGTATGGCACCCCCGTGGTTCCTCTACCCAAAATTCGAAAATTTGTTCTGACGTCCTGGGCGGCTAAAAAGTTTTGTTTGGGGGCTTTCGGGCATGGCAAACTCATTGCTGGTGTTGATTTTGCTCTGTGATTCATGGTTCTATGGGTGCGGGGGTATGGTGTCGCCATGGTTCATCGATCCAAAATTCCTAATTTTACTGTTACGTCCTGGGAGGCTGATAACCTGAAGTTGGGGGTTTTGGAGCATGAGAAACTTATTACAGCTGGTAGTATTGTTCTAACTTGTGCGGTATTGTGCTATATCCACACATAGCATATCGACGTATGCTATCGAGAGCTGATTGGCTGTGAATGCAAAAGGCGTAGGTATACCTAGGCTTCGCTACGTTCTGCAATCTCGATAGAGTTACTAGTTTATTAAAGTACGACGGTTGATATTGGTAGCAGATCGGATTTTTTTCAGTTCATCTGCATAATCTGCACCATTTACTTAAGCAACAAACACTCCAAAATTATATTCATATAGTTTGCGGTTGCTTTGTCTACGTTTTGTTGAGCAAAAACAAGTAATAATAATTATTGTGAAAACGAAGGAAACGAAATGAGACTGTTTGCTGTTGTATTGCAAATGTAACAGATCCGTTCTGGATCGTTACGCGAGAGATTAATCTCCATCACACTATAATGGGCAACATTACTGAACCCTAAGAGTATGTTCGTTGCAGAAATTTGAGCCAAAATCATTAGTCTTGAACAAAAGCTAAATTCCGCATCCTCTGAGAGAGTATGTGTGTATGTGATCGAGTATGTGAACTTGATGAATTTGACATTATCACTGTTTACTGTCATGTAATCGAGTTAAAACTGTATGATCATTTTTACCATTATATAAGGCATTGTTCTTGTATGACCTATACCATCGTATGGTCTATTGTCGTAACTGTATGACTGATAGTTTTAATCATATTACCTATTGTTGAAATCGCATGAACAATTGGTCGAGTACTTGATTTATAACTATATACGCGTATGACCAGTGGTTCCTAATATACATACCACTCGATTTATGCCTTTGTCATACCATTTGTAGATAATTTTTCATGATCATAAATTGGCCATGCGTAACTTGCTTGACTTATTCGTTCGTATTATTGATGATTCGATGTACAGTTAATGTGTTTCTGGTCGGCCGGGTCTGATACGATACCTCGCGGTACCTTACCGGCCCTGACGCATCGCCCGTTCGTGTGATATCGTAATTAGAGTCATAATTGTATTATTAAAATATTGTAATAGAACATTATTCTGTGTATATGCATACGGTTTGAGTGGTATTTTGGGATACCTTACCGTTCCCCACCCGCGATTTTTACCGTTATTACGCGATTTGTAACTTATTCTACTTGTAAGAGCATGAGACGAGAGCAGGTGAAGGAAAATAGTGAACCTAGGCTATAGGCCGGAGAGTTCGGCATTGTGAGGAAACCGTCCCGACCACCCCTATCCGGAAAAGAGGTGTCCTTAGTTGATGCTGTTCAGGTTTACAGAAATCTGAAAATAATAAGTACTAGTAACTCTATCGAGATTGCAGAACGTAGTGAAGCATAGGTACGGCTACGCTACCCCTAGGTAGCTACGCTTTTTGTATGCACAGCCAATAAGCTCTCAGTAGCATACTTCGATATGCTATATGTGGATATCACCCAATACCGCACAAGTTAGAACAAAATTAACACCGGCAGTAAGTTTCCCATGCCCCAAAACCTACAAGTGCAAGATGTCCAGGACCTCCCAGGACGTATATAACAGTAAAATTACAAATTTTGGGTCGATGAACCATGGCGGCGCCATACCCCCGTACCCATAGAACTATGGATCGCAGAGCAAAATCAACACAAGCAATGAGTTTGCCATGCCCGAAAACCCCCTAGTAAAACTTTTCAGCCGCCCAGGACGTCAGAACAAATTTTCGAATTTTGGGTCGAGGAACCATTGGACACCATACTTCAAAACCCATAACTCTAGAACCGGAGTCTTAATCGAAAAACAACAAAGAGGCATCGGCATTTATCATTTTACTATGAAATAAAACCAACCAGAGAAATAAATTCGAATGCTAAGATAAAAATAACCTTGCTTCCGTGAAGGGTACTAGAAACCCTCATTTTGACCTCTGGCCCCGAACCATGGGGCAAAAAAACTGAGCTACCCATCGAACCATGGGTCGTAGAGCAAGACCGGCACCGGCAATGAGTTTCCCATGCCCAAAAACCCCCAGGCAAAACTATCAGCCGCAGAGGACGTCAGAACAAATTTTGGGTCGAGGAACCATTGGGGCGCCATACCCCCGTACCTCAAACCCCATAAATCCAGAACCGGCGCCTTAATCGAAAAATAAAAAAAGAGGCATCGGCATTTATGATTTTACTATAAAATAAAAGCATCCAGAGTAAAAAATTCGATAGTTAAAAAAATAACCTTTCTTCCGTGAAGGGTACTAAAATGGGGTAAAATGTGGCAAAAACCTCACATTTTGACCCCTGACCCCGGAACCAGACTCCAAATCAAAAATGCTCGGTACACGGTAAATCTGCTATACCGGTTCGAATGAGCTTAACATCATGAATATCGGTTAAGGCGTTCTCGACTTATGGCCGATCACACACATAGACGGAATTTAAAAGATTTCACCGCTTCAACACACAATCTCCACTACGTTTCGCTACTTTCTGATTAAATATTATCTGAAGTAATAAGTATAAAATATTAATTTCACCAGTGTTCAATTTCGCAGCTGACAGCAGAAAACATTGATGAACAAAAAGTAGTTTTAAAATGTCAATTCCGAATCCTCGGGATTGAAGGTCTCTACGGTTCCGGTCCGTAACTCCGGAACTGTTGAGAAATTGTTAGGGGGATTGTTATTTTCTGGTACAAAATTTTTCGGTCTTTTGTGTGAATAACAGCGGTGCCGTCAAAATCGAGGGACTTATTAAGGAATAAATGGTATGAGTTTCGAAATTTGGGTGTTTGAACGAATTAGAAATAATTGGTTATTTTATTGGTTACTTAATATTACCTATACAAAAATTATAGTATGGTACCCCTGAATCTAGGGTTTAATTTTAGCCGGTGTAAACCCGCTGTGCCCACCTTCGTTACAATACCCCGAGAAGTTGTGAAAATTTTCTCGATGGGCATGCCACCCATTGTTATGTTTCCCACGTTGGGCCAGACTCAAAAATGTAACTCTCTGGTCCACAAAACATAACCCCGGCCCATTTGAGGCGTCTGAAGCCTTCAGTTTTTCTACCGTAAACTTGTGCTCGTCTGAGAGCCCGGTCTCTCCTTTGTCTAAACCTTTGGTGCTGGATGTTTGAATGTCAAAATGATCGGTTTGAGGAGCCGAACTCAAGTCTAAGGTCCGTTCCATGGTTAGCCCCTTGGGCGAGGGACTTGAAATCCTTTGTCTAGTCCCACGCCCGTGTTTGTTTTTCTTTGTTGTTTTCAAAGACAGGTACCTGTTCACCGTATATATTTGTGCATCAATATATGTCTATAATATATGTGCATCAATATATGTCTATAATATATGTGCATCAATATATGTCTATAATTTTAAATACTTTAATATAAGTTAATATTAAATATTAGTTAATATATTTATTACGCAAACATAGTAGTTGATATATTTATAAATTTAATATTAAGATATAGTTTATTAATATATTTATTAAGTAAATATACAATTTAATTATTATTAAGTTAATTCGTTTATAAATATTTAATTATAAACATGTATTACAATATATATATAAATTAAGTAATGAAACAGTGTAATCTTATATGTGTACATATGTTTATACATTTAGTACATTACTTAATTATAAAATACAATAGTATATAGTTAATAATTAAAATTTAAACTGTATTGAAGTAAACTTTTAGTAATATTAATAATTTACTAATAATTATTATATAATTTTGCGGAAAACTTGGATGAAATTGGGGTTTTGGGGAGATAAGCGTTAAGGGGGGTGATTAGGCGACTGAAAAATGGGGGCAAATAGTCGTGTCGGATTTTTCAGATGTAAGCTCGGGACCGGGACGGAATGATAAAATTTGGGTCCCCGTAGATGGCGCTCGTCAAAATTAACAAGCATTTTAATTATTCTTAATCCAAAGAAATTTCGTTTGGCTTGGCACCGCCCCAATTGTAACAGTCCCAATTTTAAAATTTAAATAGTTAAATTGAGGAAGGCTGAAACCTTGGTCTTGATTAAACTGTCTCTGATTGGCTGAAGACCGGTGTCAAAGAAGCCGCCATTTGTGGTTAGCTGTCTCGACCGACATCATCGATTCAGTTTGACTTTGGCAGCGCGGAATTCGGACGACTTACTCCGACACTTATTTTCGTAGAGCGTAATTTGGTTTTCTTTTTCGTTGGAGTGATCGCACGCGTGGGCGATGGTTGGGCAACGGAATATCCGGATCGGTATGTAAGTATGGGAGTAGGAACGCGAAGAAGTAGTTGACTAGCCTTTGTAAGAAATGGAAAAGTATTTATCCTAAAGTCCTGTTTTGGTAGTCATCGCCCTCCCACCCTTCTTTCCGGCATTGTCTTCAGTGGTCTGTCCACCGTGGGAACTTGAGCCTGAGCGACCTATAGGAAACTTTTCATTCTTGCTGAAGTTATTCTGAATTCCCCTCGGTCATGAGTTAGTGTAAAAAAATATACGCGATACTCGCGGAAATATAATTTTACATGATTTTCTGAGTCGATTAGGAGATAGGAATTGATCTTGAGCCGACCGAGGTTACACAATGCTGTTCTAGTAAAATATTTAAATTTATCACGTACCGATCCATGCTATCATTTTGATTTGAAGTTAGGTTAGGTTTAGCTTATGACTTTTGCACGCTCTTTTACCGGAAATTTGCTAAAATTTTGGTATATAATACGGTGTAGTTAGCCTTTCAAATGGAACCCTAATGTTGACAAAATCCAACCAGGCTCATGAACCCACTGACTCGAAATTAGGTCTCTCTTAACTAAAATTTTATCCAATCGTAACTCAAAATTCTAATTTCAACCTGGCTCATGAATCGAAATTGGGTGACTCCCAACTAAAATTTTACCCATTCATAATTCAAAATTCATTCCAGGAATTTTGATGATTGCTAATCTATAAATACAGAACCTTTAAGTCTTTCGTTTGAGCCCTCGAGCCCAGTAAAGCCCTGGCTCGTTCAGAAATTATGCGAAAAGAAAACCCGAACGGAGCAAAATCCGCTCAGCCTTTTACAGATTTACATAGTTACAGATTCAGATATACTCAGTATCATGGGTAGCTCTTGCTTTAGTTTCATGTTTGCAGTTAGAGTATATTTCTGATTTTCGTCCTTTGTAGGAGCTTGTGGTTTCATCAGTGCAACACGCCTGTATCGTAGGCGCTAAGCTTCGATACGCCGATACAAAATTTAAGCGGCATCGTGTGATGCTATATCGGGCCTGGCGGGTCTTGACCTGGCGGATTAGTTTTGAGTAGGACCTGTGACCCGGTCCATATAAATTAAAAATACAGGTCGAGGCCAGGCTTTGTGCAAATTCTCAGAGAGAAAGGCTGGCACAATTTTGAAAAATTCAACTTTTTGGGTTTGCCCCATAAATGGGCCACTGAGCCGATTCAAAACCGATGAACCTATTATTTTAGGATACGATTTAGGATACCTTTCGTAAGAAGTCTTCCGTATGGTTGCAATTACCGTTAAATATGGCTGTACAAATCCGATTTGCCAGCTAAAAGCGATAAAATTTAACTAAAATTTTATTAGGAATAATGTAATTACTAATATCTATTTCAAGGTTTTCTGCGTCACTTTTGCTATTCTAAAACCGGTGCCGATTATTTACAAGTCATTGTCACCTATAAATTTAACCCTCAACTGAGTCTTAGTAAGTTAAACTTCTAACCCCTGCCTCCATGCCCCAAAATTGACGTATGAACTCATGGGTTTGTATAATAATAGCTATACATGTTGTGTGGATTGATGGAAACCAGGAAGTGCTTAAAACGCCGCGTTGGGATTCCCGTGTGTACGCACGGTTCGTCAGCTTAGGAGGATTCCTCTCCTACGCAAGCATCATCCCCTAGCAGCGATGACGAGCAACCCGAGACAGGAAAATGAATTCCCCATTTATGACTTAGTACATACAACCCGTTAAGATTCAGTTAAGTCCTGGTTGAGCTTGTGAAATTAGGGATAGCTCCAGAGTGGATCATTGCTTCGTCAGTGGCTTGCTTGCGAACTGAACCTTAGTTCTTCTCACTTTCGATAGAGGATTAGCTTAAGTATATTAACGATAGTACACATAGGAAGAACTACTTTTTAATTTAACGACCCGTATATAGCGTTTCCGCACTGGGCCGTACATATCCGCGGTGGTGTAGATATCAAAGTTCTGTAATTATGTAAATATCAATAGTCTGATCAGTAAAGTTAAATATAAAATTATATATTGCATACTCATGAACGTAGGGATCAATAAAATCCTTCAGTTGCTAATATTTATCTAGCCTTAGCGATTCCGATCATTAGGATACTAAGATACGTTCCGACTGGAACCTTTATTGAGCTAGATTTGACTGGGTTGAGGCAACGCCTCAGCTGTGGAAAATTTATCGTATTCATTATGGCTCTGAACGGAGTTACCTTTACTTTTACTTATGCCACGGGCAAAGCATGAAAAATACCAGGTCAGAAACTGTGCCCCAATACTTATCGTTGTGTACTTCTTGTGAGTTAGCAAAATAGAGAAGCTTTTTCTAAGTTAAATTCAATGTTCAAACCCGGTAAACTTAACTGCTTAACAGATGATACCTCATTTCGGAAGAAAATCCATCAGCTTGAAACGTTAATTTGAGCCATAGTCGTGATATTAATTTATTAGTATTTTATGCATATAAGATGAATCAGGATAATATTTAATTGCGGCTTTTACGTAGTTTTAATAACTGTTAGCTCTCTTTTAGGATGCGATGCAACAACGTCGCTGTTGTTTTATCCCGAAAAACGAACCCTATAACGTAGGCTTAAATTAAGGACCCGAGAATTTCAGGCCTATTTCTATCTTCAAAATTTACAGTACTAACCCTGTCCCTTTGGGACCGAGTAGAAAGTTGAACCTAATCAATTAAACTCAGTCAAACTAAACTCAGTATACTCTGTTAATCATCATTATTACAAGTTACGAGAACTCGTGTTTTGCTATGAACTTAGAAAGTGGAACTAGATTTAGGCTTTAAACTATTTTCTAAAACCTTAAAATACTCGATTATTCGCAGTTTAGTATTTCCCTTGATCACACTCACCCACCACCTTCGTAAAATTGTACAAAAGTACGCAAAATTTCTCCGATAACAGCAAATAATTTCACCATGTTTGATAAGGTAGGCATTGTTTACAAAGCTAGGTATAAAGTTTCTTTGTAAAATAGTTATTTCTAGAGAATCTTAATAGTTAAGAAATCGGTCCCAGTCTATTTCTACCGAGCGAGAAGAGGGGTGTCCGCTACACACTGCCAGGGCCGCCGCTAGGGTGTCCGAGGCCCCCCCAGTAGGCTGCGAGGCCCCCCCAGCAGGCTGCGAGGCCCCCCTCCCCGCAGGCTGCGAGGCCCCTATCACATTTCTTAACTAATGTAATCGTTTTCCAATACACTTACCTTAAGACATTATACTCTTAAAAATTTGCAAAGACTGTGTACCCTTAAATTTGAGAGCTGTTCTTTAAATTAAGATAGTATGCATGGTCATAATTTTATAAACAGTCTGCAATATTTTAACGGCATCCTTATAGCCTGCTCCTTTGTACGTTTGCGCTTTGAAGCACCACTTTCGAATACCGGTTGACTCATTTCACGGACACATATTTCATATATCAAAATTTAATATTATTATGCCTAAATTATAACAAAATTACTAATACTAATATTTATTTTAACGGTCAAGACTTATCACGTAGATAACACCGGAATATAACCAGGGGCCTCAAGGCCTCTACTAGTTTATTTCACACCAAATGCTATACATTAGTTGCATAGACGCTGACCTAAATAAATTTTCGTGTATGTCCGTAAAACAGGCGGCCAGTAAAAACTCTAACTTTGAACCACGGAACGGTTAAACTCATACTCACGATTAGGCTTCTAACCTCTGAGGTTACCTTTGTATATCGTGTACATTTACTTTACGAAAGGTGCTTGAGGTTGTGCTGCGGCTCCCAACTTTTTCACGTTTTTAACGCCACCCAGAGGCCATGAGATGAGGCCCCTGCAAGGGGCGAGGCCCCCCCTAGGGGGGGTAGGGGGTACTAACGGCGGCTCTGCACACTGCGCGTCCTCGGTTCACAGTGGTTCACTAGTGTGATCATCGAAACGGCTATGCGCAAGATACTTAGGTCACAATTCAACCGAGCCTGAGCATGAAATATACATTTATATGTGTACATCTGTATCTTTGTTGAGCAAAGATAGTGATACCGGGTGAACTACTCGAGCTCCCGCTTAAATAACTTCTAGTGGACGTCAAATCCATCTTGTGCTTTCCAGGTTCCTTCTAAATTGGTAGCAGCATCCTTTTTCTTCGTCGACACTAATAAACTCTTGTCGTATTGGCATGCTAGTCAGTCACACTGCGCATTCTACAGTACTCGCCACAAATGACTGTTGTTCGTTCGATAATGTCCATTGTTCGTTCGAGCCTTGCTCGCAATTTTTCATTTTTTGTTCGAAAGTTGTGCGAGAGATATGTAGATTTCATGTAAATGGAAACAGCGTTATACATTTATTATTTCGCAGTTAGATATGCAGTTAGTTTATCTAGTACCCAAATAGAATGACCAGCATAGTGTAGTACGCGAGGATTATTGTTATGTAGGGAATCACTATATTTATGAAGTGTACACTACATATAGTATAACTGTTTTGTAACGATAAAACACAACTTGTATTTATATAGGATTTTATGATTACCAACTTTTGACCCTTAATACATATTATAGCTAAGCATTGCATGACGTCGTCACTTCGTGTCGTGACAGTTATTAACACGTGTTCGCACTAATCAACATTTCTAGGTATATTAACTTTATATAGTGTAGCCACAGCTTGTCTGCCAGCCATCGATAACGATATTGTTTACATTACTCGTTATGCTTATTTTGTTGTATTTATTATAATTGAACGCTCTTACGAGGTACTGTAGGTGACCGAAGTTGATACATGCCAGCAGAGGGTAACCCTCCCCCCGAGGCCGAAAAGCCAAGGAGGCTACCTTCTTGGGATAGGGTTCACAGCCCCTCGGTGAACTCGCAATCGAAAATATTGCACCGGCGACCGAAAAAGGTCCTCGGCACAGACCCCCTTACAAAAATTTTGCCGGCTTGGGGGGGAGGGTTTACGCCACTGGGATGGCTGCCACCACCGTCCCGCGGGGGTGTACCCCCTGGCATGCAGGTAAGTCGGCATGTATGGCCTAGCCCCTCTCCTGCCCTGCACATGCCTATGATTACTACAAGACATACAAGACACTGCTATAATCATTTTATAGCGGGACAGTGGTGATACTGTTAAAAATAATGCTACAAAACCAAACAAAAAACAAGAAAAGCTTATAAAATTATACAAGAACACGACAACAGCTGCAAACAGTAATTACTGCTATCCCATGATTAAATAATTAATAATACAGCTACTGTAGCACGAAGAAAAGAATACAATAATATGTTTCTAGTCAATATGGTATATAAGTCTGGAGCACGTACATATCAACGCAAACATTATTCACGGATATACTATGAAATTATTGTAAGTGTACGGATGTGGACTTCAATACATTTTCAAACTGGCTGAGCTGTTCGAAAGTTGTTCGATGTATAGAGTTAACTTGTTCGAGTTGTGATCGAAAGATTAAAATTTTTATTCGGTGTTCGTTCGAAATGCAGCACTCATGAGTCTCAACTCACTAAGTCCAAATGAACTGTGTAACCCATTGGGTAAGTCTGAGTTGAGCTAAATAAAACAGAGCGCTGTATAGTTGCCGTTCGACATTTGAGTATACATAGATATTTTCGTATGATATACACAGCCTCTGTAGTCTCCAAGCCTGACGCTTGGATGAGATTTAAAGTTTTGAGGTGCATAGTAGACTTTAAAAACTTCACCCAGAATCAAGATGGATCAGAAAAATTTAAATTAATTATTCCAGAGTTAGGATCATTTATCACGAATTAGCGAACAATTATTGTTGCGTCATGTCATTCGATGCAATTATATCTTTCATAAGTCGTGCCATGTTATCCTGTTGAATTACCATTACGTTTTGCATGATATAATTGTTGCTTGTTGTATATTCTTGATATGTACCATGTGTACGCATACCTTGTCGCAACAGTTAACCCCTCGTATAATAGGATAACTAGCCAAGTCACACCTCGACCCTCATGTATCTTCCGCGTAACATATCTGAACCCCGAACCCAACATTTTCTGTTTCCTACTCTTTATTCATTAGTTACCTTCAGCTTACCTGAACCAATCGATTGGCGAATTGTTGTTATTATTGAGCGATAAACTAGCCTCTGGCGCCCAGTTAGTTGTATCGTCAGATCCACTTTCCCTGCCCCAAACTTCTTTTTAGTAATGTAATCGCAGCCGTCACCCAGGTGTTCGTCAAAGCCAAACGTGCACTTTGAAATTGATCTAATATACGGCTACGTACGTGTGATTAAGAAGACGACGACCCGCGGTTTAACCTAACCGAATTATCTGTGCGGACTGTATATATTTGTATTTTACCGGTGATGCCATTTCCATTCTGGATGTGCGCTGATATTGTCAAAAATATGACCGTACTGTATTAACCTATAACCGAACATTGAAAACAACATATTCTTCATTCGCTTGTGAATAAATAATCACTGAAAATCCAATGCGTCCCTGTGTTCATTTATGTTACATGGGGTTTGAAATGTTCGCCCCAGTCGACGACCTGCGTTCAGATTACGTCGGAAAGGTCGCAAGTCTAAGCGTGGTTCGCCGAGCATTCAACGAGCATGTACGACTGAACTGTACGAGATTTCCCAAATATCCAACACTACCGACGACAATTTGTGGGAACCACTTGCCGCCAAATTCGATAGAGCAGAAACAATCCGACGTTAAACGTCTAGGGATTGTCGGACCATAGTGGGGGCTACACTAGCAACAAATAAAATGGGCGGAAATTGCAACTGATCAACCCCAACGATGTATTCGACCATACTTCCAGTTGAGACAAGGATAGGGAATAGCGGTATGGTCTCCTTGCCTTGCGACCAGGTGTCGGAGCCAACCTCCTTGGGGACCTCAAAGGTAGTACCACGTGGACTACGTATACAGCCCATCCGGCAGCATCCGAACACATCCCATGAAGCACTCCCGCGGCTTGCTAATCTTCGTAGTTTCTTGGGACAAACTCAGCGAGTTTGTCCCATTAGGTCCGCCCTTGAGGTTACGATAGCCGGGGTCATATGGGCATTGCGTTGGAAGTGCGCAGTGCAGCAACGTAACGTCTGTTACGTAAGCATTGACGACCACCACAACTAAAATCAACCTGTACAGTCGGCACCAAATTGAACTTAATGATCGGGCTTTTTCACTGGCGGAGGATGCGCAGAATTTGCACGTTTAAAAAAGTCCAAAACATTTATATATTATGTATAATTTTGCTAATAATCACGTTTATCATTATTTCTTTTCCCTATATGTATGTAGTATAACGACTTATAAAATAGGTTTTTAATGAAAACCTGGTTTCTCCAAATAAGAGGGATGCGGCCCATGTACATCGAGCTCTCTCCAGGTTTCCATAGTTCGTGCCTCTCATGTCCCTCAGGAATTTACCTGCATGTCAAAAAATAACCGAATTTTTGTCTTTTGGGAAAAAATTACAAAATTACGCATTTTTCTGACAGGTACTAATACACTGGGTGAATCGTTCCCCTAGTATTTACAGTTCCCCCAGTTCCCAACTGGTTGGACCACCAGGTCATGTCCCACAGGTATAATTATTGTGATAGTTTGTAGACGCTAGAATATAGTCTTGTACGTGTTAGAAACTTAGTTTGTATTAAGCCGACTGGGAAAGTTCGAAAATGAGTTTTATGCTTTTTTCTATTTGGTTAAAATATAAAAAAATAATTCGGTGCAATATTATTTTAAAAAAAGTTGGGTATTTGTAAAAATTTGCTGCGCAAAGGCATTTCTAAAAATTTTTGCGCAAATAAAAAACGATTTCGGTTTAAGGTATTTTAAATAATAGTTGAGTATTTCTAAAAATTTGTTGCGAATATAAATTTAAATTAAATTAAAACGTGACTTCGGTGCAAGATATTTTTAATAAAAGTTGGGTATCTAAAAATATTTATTGCGTAAACGCGCAATGTTTTGCGTAAGAACCTGCTTAATAATCATATTCAGTAGTACCAGGAAAGCAATAATGCTCGAGTAACACGTTAATGGTTGTGGTGGTATTTTTGGGCACAGTATATCCACAGAAGTTATTGTTCTATGTCCAGTGGTTAATCGTAATGGTTGTGGTATGCCGTTATAAAAGTTTAACTGTCGTCTGGTTGGCACCTAGTGACCCTTATGGAGCATAGTCTGAGTCTAACCTTTTTTATGGTTTCCTTATTGTAAAGTACCGGGTAACTTCATACATACTATATTATGGATAGTGATAATTTGGAAAACTGCAATTTTGACGGAATCTCAGTCGTTTGAGCGACAATCGAGCAAATATTATGATGATGAATAAGTTGTCGTTCAGAGGATAATGGTGAGACATCTAATATACACAACTTATAGTATTTCAGTATGCATTACTGACATAGATAACACTTATACAGTTTTGCGTCATAAAATTTTTGTAATGGATTGCCATCGTTGTTATGGCAAAAACGCATATGTCCCCAAAGTGCACCCTAAAAACAGCCATTCAAAAAATCTACTCGTGGTTATAAATAACTGCCCCTATTCATGTAACATATGATATAACTATGGACGCTGGATGAATGTTTCGCGAAGTATAAAAATAATAGTGGTTTTTTTCTCCAAATGCTGCTTCTGTAACATACGCTGTTTTGCCATATGGCAGACGATTTATACTATTGTGTTATTGTGGACAGTTTAAATATTCGTTTTTAGTGACGATAAGATAAACATAATTGTCGTTACGTAGTAATATTCATTTACCTTAGGTTTCTACAGAAATTTTTGTATTTACGCTATTGCCAAACCCTATCCGGTCTTAAGGATCACTGGACCATTAATATGGATCACACTGAGGCGCCTATAAGGTCTTTAGGCTCTCTGATTGCTATAGTAGAGATACTTCTGGTAGTCGATATTGTGTGTTTAATGTGCAGTTGCAGTTTACTTACATATGTAATAAGCTTGTAATGTAATAGTTTTTGTCAGACGTGTATAATTCAAACTTTCTTTATATAATTATTTCTTTAAACTAGCTTCACACAATACTGTGATTGATGAGCATTCTATTGAGATTAATTCTAAATTTACCCTGTTTCGGTGCTATCCTGCTCGACTACAAGTTAACAAATTCTTTCCTACGGGCTAAAGATCCTAAAACTTCCTGCTGCGCTGAAAATCCCTAAAGTTGCGGTCACTCTCTTGTATATTATAGTATACTTCATAGGTGTCGAATTTCCGTCGGCCTGAGGGGGAGGGTAAATTTATGGATTGTGTAAGGTTCAAATTTTTTTCCAATTTTGTTTAAATTTTTGGTAAATTTTTTGTAATTTCTCCTATTTTTGACATTTTACACCAATTTTTTATCAATTTTCACTCTATTTCTACCAATTTTGGTAAAATTTATCGCGCGCCTTGCGCGTGCGACGGCGGAACGGGGGTGGGTAGATTGTGCTTTTGAGGGGTCACACCATTTGGGGAAACTCCCTACACCGCATGCCGGCACCTGTGGTATACATCAAACTTTAACTATGTAATAAAGATGGAACCGAGTCATTTCGGGTCGTGACCGGATCACTGGGTGTGACGCGATGTGATCCAGATGCCGGAACAAAATTCTTCTCTACACTGTGCTCAATATAACTGAGCAGCGTATTTTGTCGTCTTCTTTGTCTGCTTGGCTGTTCCGCAGAAACATCGTGCAAACTCAAGTGCTGGTAAACCATACTTTGCGATGACGATTGCTCTAAATTCGTGGTAAACAACCAACCACAAGGGTGCACGGCTGGCAGATTGGCGTTGGGCTGCACTGTAGGACACGTCCTTGCCGTGCAGCTTGAAAACAGGGTTTACGGTCCTAAACAACAGTATGTTCTCTTTTCACATTCATTTACGGATTTACGGCACTGAACAGCAGCGTGTGCTCTTTTCACATTCATTTCAAAATGATTCCAAACTGCTCGCCGTTCGCGCAAAAATGTCTTAACACACTGACAGAGTAACTGCCAAGATGCAGCGAAGTTGTCCAAGCTTTACTGTATTGTCTATGCCTAACACAGTATAGAACACGTAATTTTACTCTGTAAAAGTGTAATAGTAATTTGTCAAGCAGATGATTAAGTGTTTTCCGTCTCTTTTACTGATCAACTGAATTACATTGCCTGTGTTGGAAAATGGCCGTGTCCTTTCGGCGCTACCGTAACCGGATCGTCGGGTCAGACGGAGTCACAAAATAATGAGCCGGTTCCATCTCTGGTGTGTAATACTTCTACATTTTCCAGTTCTTATAGCTAAGTTTCTGGTTTCCAGGCCAGTCTGGGAAAACCGAATTTGTCGTATTTGTGGTGTCCCGGTTAGTCGTCTGGGTCCCCACCACGTTTTAGGGTCAGTTGTAAAAAGCCAGTTATTTAGCTGGTTGTAGCCAACTACATTGTACAGTACTCGCCAAAAATGACCGTCGCATTTCGTGCAAGCGAGTTCGAGCGAGTCTTGAGCGAGCCACGAGCGAGTGGATCGCTCGAGATTTCGAAACTATTTAAATTAATAGAAAATTCTATTTTTAGAACAAATTTATTGCGAGTGAGTCGTGAGCTAGCGACAGTCATTTTTGGCGGTACTGTATAATGCTAAATTTGACTGTTTTGGTGTCAAAAATTGAACGCACTTATAGCTTCTTAGATGGTAGGCGACATACCTATTGTCTATTTAAATCCACGATCTCAGCGCATCTAACAAAATGCTTAAGATGCCATTTTTACCTGAAAGAAGCAAGAAATCCGAGTTTGTTAAAAACTTTGAAAATTTCAGTTTTTGCAGTATCAGTTGAATTTTTGAACACCACGGGTCGAAAACACCACTGATATAAAATTCAGCAAAGTTATGACTATGGATGTGAGAACTAGAAATTAGTGTCCGCTTTTTGATCCGAGGGCTCTGAAGTAACCGAAAATATCGGGTACCCATAGGCGCAAAATCACATGACTTCCAATTCCTCTTTCAGGATTTTGGTCAATAAATCATATAAGAGTGCGAAGACAAATTAAATAAGCTCAGTTGTAAGTAGCAGCAAAGTTATGGCTATAGATGTGAGAACTAGAAATTAGTGTCCGCTTTTTGATCCGAGGGCTCTGAAGTAACCGAAAATATCGGGGATCCATAGGCGCAAAATCACAAAACTTCCAATTCCTCTTTCAGGATTTTGGTCAGCAAATCATTATAGGAGTGCAAAGACAAATTAAATAACCTCAATTTGTAAGTAGCATTACTTATCAAAAAATATGTTCGAAAATCTCTATCCCAGTGTCGATACAGACACGCAATGACTGTTTGCTCACCATAGAAAGCTATCTGAGACACTTAGCGTAGTGTTTGTAATCCTATTCATTTCGGAGTTTGTGAGCCCATCGCATGCTGCTGAAGTTCAACTACGGATCCGTATTAATGGTTAATAGCCAGCTGAAAGGAAACTTTTGCCAGCATATTCTTAGATACCAGGCAGGTATGAGTTATACTTTATGGATGGTTGTTTTTTTATATAAAATGCATATCTTTCAGCAACTTGATCATTTCCGTTGAGGAATTCAGTTTTAATGCATCTCAGAACTTATGAATTTGCACTTTTATGTCTAAATTTCAGGCGTCTTGTTACATTATGACGACGCTACCTTGAAAGACCTTTTTTTCCTGGACCCACAATGGCTTTGTGATATACTTGCAAATGTGATTACGATACGGGAAATTAATCCGTTTGCCAAGAACGGTTAGCTTTAAAACTATTAACCATTTAACGTCTTAGTATCTAAGAGAAGCTGTTCAAGGGTTAAAAACGCGATGTAATTTGCTGAATACATCAGGTTTTTATTAGTTATTAATATTAACAAATTAATAATTTTGTAAACTAGTTAAATTAATGTTGTATTTGGTGATACAGATTAAAGCACGTTAGTTTGTATACTACAAGACTGTACTATGAACAAGAAATCTGATCCAGGAAAAAATTATGCTGAACGTCAACGAGAATCTGGACGTGACCATTTTGTACTTTTAAATAAATTAATTTAATGAATAAATTCCTGATAACCACCGATTACGGATATCCTGTATTCCGCAATTTTTACCCGGATATGTATAAGGTAAGCCATATCCTTGCCGTTAACTAATATAATTATATATAAGGCGATAATTTGTATTATAAGTCTGTCAATTAAAACTCGGTCTAAACGAAATGGGTAAAGTTTCAAATGACACAGAAATTATGCATAAAAAGGATATAACACTCAAATGTGACTCAACCTTTGAGCTTGTTTAAAAGTTTATATATAGGTACTATTAACTGTAATAATACTCCTTTGCCTGGTCTAGGCTTAGTATATCGAGAACGGCATGGCATGCATTATACTTCGGCCCCTAAAGGTTACATCCCTTTGCCTTAACTCTACCGTGTTTGCAAGGTATAACCTTGGAAAATGGTTCGCAATAAAACATGTTTTATTTAGGAAGGTGAGTTATTCAGATATATTTATGTGTAATAAGATTCTATATTCATAGTTCGGTTAAGAGCAGAGTTTAGAACCATTTTGGTCTAAAGGACCAAAAATGTTTAAAATTGTGTTTTCGGTAAGCAAACTACATAAGTTATATCCACATAAATCATGTGCAGTTAAATGCGTCGATGTGGATTGTTTTGTCTGTATTCCATTAATAAAGAAATGGGAGCGATTAGGATCCTGACAAGCATTGTAGTTTCTATTTATTACAAACTAGTAACGCGCAAGTGAGGGTAAAACGGAGCGAGCGGGGTTTTATTTTTAAGTCATTTTGTTTAATCACCTGTAATGCGTCGTTCACATTAAAATGCGTGCACTCACTGCACACGGTTACGCGAGAACCGCAGTGCTCGTTACACTGCAGCTGTCGTTACATTGTAATGACAATGTTGTCAGTCGCTACAAGCTTCGTGCAACAGCTGACATTTCTGAACTATGCTTGTAGCGACTATATCAATTGATGTTACACTGCTTGTAACAACATTGTTTAAATTTGCACGCGCAGTGTAACGACAACAAATATTGCCGCACTGTGATGTAACGAATAACAACATCTTTACACTACAGCTGTAACAGAAACTGTAGTAGATGCACGCTGCTGTAACTACAATTGAGAACAACGCACGCCACGTTTGTTACATGAACCCAAATTGTTGAACGCTGGCGGGGTGATGAGTGGCAAAGTCTTTGCACTGCTAGTACTGAAATCAAAGTAGCTGCGCGGCGAGTACTAACTAGATGAGTGCTTCGCGATGATAACGAATGTACAGAATACTGCTCGCCGAATTACTTTTCGTTCATCGCTTGTAAATTTGAAAGCCGAAACCGTTCAGCTAGCTGTAGTCAAAATACAAGTAAAATACAGGCGGGATAACGCAAACTAAATTAGCAGACTACTATAATGTATGCCTACATTGCTTTGGAGACGTTCTAATTTTGCAACATCAACCAGTTTCGATGTATAGCTGGCAAGTTTGTTCCTTGGCCAAAATTCACTGACCTAATGGATGATATTGAATGCCCTGGTAAAAACATGTTTTATTCTCAAGGCGTTAAAAGGCTTAATATTGCGTAAACTTGATCAACATATTCAAACATGCAGTATTCTTTCAAACCATAATTAATCCCGACATATTTCAAACGAGTTGTTTAGTTTTGGTATTCAAAAGATATTAAATTATTCTTTATAGCGTAACATATTAAATGTAGTTTCTTGAAATGATTATGTTTTTGAGATAAAGGATAAAATATTGATTGACTAAAATTTACTAGAAATTTATTTTGCGCTATCGTGAATGTATATTAACTACAACAACTGCCCGAACGGTTCCGGCTTTCACATTTCTAAGCGATGAAGCAGACTTAACTAGTCCCAGTACTGCTGTTCGGCAAGTGGTGAGCAGTATATATTCTGTACATTCCTTATAATCGCGAAGCGCTCATCTAGTTAGTACTCGCTGTGCAGCTACTTTGATTTTAGTACTAGCTTTGCAAAGACTTTACTAATCATTACCCCGCCAGCGTTCAACAACTTGGGTTCATGTAACAAACGTGGCGTGCGTTGTTCTCAATTGTAGTTACAGCAGCGTGCATCTACTACAGTTTCTGTTACAGCTGCAGCGCAAAGATGTTATTCTTCGTCACACCACGGTGCGGCAATATTTGTTGTCGTTACACTGCGCGTGCAACTTTAAACAATGTTGTTACAAGCAGTGTAACATCAATTGACATAGTCGCTACAAGCATAGTTCAGAAATGTGAGCTGTTGCACGAAGCTTGTAGCGACTGACAACATTGTCATTACAATGTAACGACAGTTGCAGTGTAACGAGCACTGCGGTTCTAGCGTAACCGTGTGCAGTGAGTGCACGCATTTTAATGTGAACGACGCATAACAGCCTGTGTTTGATGAATATAACTTCCTAAAACCTCTTGAACCCTGAACCCATTAAAAACCCTAAAACCCCGTCAGCCTAAACCCACCTAACACAACTGACATTGGTGCTGATCTCTAAACAACCAAACCCTCGTATTCAGCCTACCGAAAAGCTATATAGACAGTTCTTGGTGACCTGTATGCAATACGTAACCAAACAACTGAAGACAAACTGTATCCTGGAAGTCGGATCCATTGACCTTAAACACATTTAAAAGGCATGAAATATACATGCTGGATTCTGGATAACCAAAACATTGAATTCTTTATACCGAAAACCTCTATATAGACTATTTTTGATGCCATGTATCAAACTACTTAATACCGACTATTTTCTGGAAATCATGTTCATTGACCCTACACCCATAGAAAATGTGTGAAATACGCACCCTGGACACTAGATAACCAAGACATGGTGTTCAGCCTACCGGAAAACCTATATAGACAATATGACCTTAACGCAATATTTAACTAAACACCTGAAGAGAGAGTACATTGTGGAAATCAGGTTCATTAACCCTAAACACAATAAAAGCCCATGAAGAGTCATGAGACACTCTGGACACAAGACAACCAAATCATTGTATTCAGCTTAAGAAATACCTATACATTATTCTTGATGCCATGCATGCATTATAATAATCAGACAAATGGAACGCTCTGCATTTTCTAAATTATGTTTGTCGACCACAAAACCCTTGAAATCCCAAGAAAATGTAGAATGCTGGCGTGTTCACAGTAGGGGGTATAGGGGGCCCTAATTTTCAAAACCCCAATGTCCGTGAGATTTTCACCCATGTCAGCACCTCTTCCGACTAGGCCGAAAACTCATGTACATACAATTAAATTCAAAAATTTTATATCTCAAAAATTTATGTTTTTGTAAGCAAAAATGGTTTTTTAATATTAATTACCACTATTTATAATGCTAAAACGTCGTGCTATAGGTTGAAAATACATGCAGGGCAGTAATACTACATAAAGATATGGAAATATTTAATATTTTTAAGCAAAATTTATCCCACCACTTTGGAATTTCAACCGAGAATGAACATGGACTCTTCCCCTAAATTCCCTCCGATTTTCGGAAGGCTGTGAACAGGCCAGTAATATACTCCAATTAGATTCTAGATGGCAAAACCATCGTATGCAACAGCACCTGATAACCTAATAGACATTCATTGTAAAGTAAAACAAAGCAATAACACTGTGAAATTCGAAAGATCGCTATTTTTAGTAATGGGTCGATGATCCATATTCGGGCCCACATCGGCCCAGGAAGTGGTCCCACAAAAAGTCATGGTCAGCAAAATTGTAGATCTTGATGCGCTGATTTTGTATGATGGTCTCCATTTCGGAAAAAGGGTCGACGAACCGTATTCGAGCCCACAGCGGCCGAGGGAGTGGTCCCACAAAAAACTTGCAGCAAAGTTGTAGATTTCGATGGGCCCATTCTGCAATGACCTTTATTTTCCGATGCGAACGTGTGTCGTGAGATATGGGCTGCGAAAGACAGGTATCGGAATGGTCAGATTTGGCAGAGAAAACCTGTTTTTTGTCATTTTGACTGAGAAGATGGGCTCGGAGCTGGTCGCGTTCAACTGAAGGGCACACCCTCGTCACTTTTGCTATCCAATAAAATAAACTGGCCGATGTCCAGCCATCCGAAGATGTGTAATGAACGACAGAAACAGACAAAAAAGAAATTTCCGCTATTCTCCCACCCGTCTAGCGCCCTCAGTGGAAGCTCTGCTCGTTTCACTCGCTGTGTATCAGTGAATTTCGCATTACGTGCTTAATGTTTGAATTCGATTCTATACTAAAATTAAGTTGTTCTATATCGTGAACAGTTTGTTAACGTTTTTATTTGAGACTTATAGTGGCAAGGCGCATTATGAAAAGCTGTCGAGTTTTTTTGTACAGCGTCCTGTAGCTTATGTAACTATTCTTATTTTATTTACCTTGTCTCGTAGTTGCCATTTCTATGTAAGCAGTTTCAGGGTTAATGAAGACGGACGACCTTAAGTTACTGTTCAAGTCATCTCGATTCGCTCCAGCCAATATCCGGTCTTATATATTAAACCTGTTACAAAAATTTGAAGTGGCACTTACTTGGGATAATCGAACGCTGCTAATTCCTTCGTTGTTACCTGATGAATATCAACTAAGAGGTGGATATTCCGACTGCGAAGTTAAGGTTAGATTTTGAAAAGCTATTTTGTTTTTAACACTGGTCTGGAAAGTTTGGAATCGAAGTTCTGGTTTCATGACCGTTGGATATCTGAGCAGCGTATTTTGTAATAAAAGTTTTTGATTTCCAGACAAAATTGGCTAACAAGTTAAACCTTAACTAAAACACTATTTTTGATGACACGTTATGCCATAAAAATATATTCTGTCTTGTGTTCGCTCAGACACCTTCTGCGAGCACTTTTAATTTCCTAACACACGTTTCTGGATCTCTACACGCAAGAGTGGCCCGTCTGTGTTTGGTTGATATCTAGTGGTTCGAAATTGAGCTTCGTAAGCCCTTTTTAAAGGCATAGCGAGGCAATACGCCCGCAGTACATTAGGGGGATTAGTGGCTGCAATGTTCAGCACAAGGTGGCTTCTTACAAGCGTGGAAAGGTGGGTCCTACTTACTTGGCTCGAGAGCCCAGTTTCTTCTTTTTAATCTGAGAATTGACATGTTTGGTATCAAAATGCTCGGCTGGGAGAGCCGAGGTCCGTTTCGTGCCAGTGAAATATTTGAGGGAGTGGGACCCATTTTACATCCTTCGCCCCGTGTTTGTTTACTTTGCAGCGTTTTGTTTATACGAACGCCAGTCCTACAGAATTAATATATACATATATTCTGATGTCAGCTTTATTTATACTTGGATGCTTATTAAGCAAATAAGCTGTTTAATATTAAATTTATATAAAATTTCACCTCGGATTCACTGTTTGGTGGATGTGCTTATAATTCACCGTAGATTTGATAGAATCTATATATTTATTAAACAAACAAGTTCAAATTTAACCAAAATTATAAATTTTATATCAAATTTATGTAAAAGATATAAGCTTGGACCCGTTGCTTATAAGTATAGGAACGTCGAGAATAAAGTAAAATAGTTGCTATGCTTAGTATGGGCCATTTATATTAATATATTAATGAGTAAATATTAATTTAATATTAAATATATATTAAATATAACGTAAATTTGATTAAATTGGTTCTGAAACTAGCTAATAAGAGAAGAATTCTGCACGTAGACGGTTAAAGATTAAAATCGCGAATTCACGAAAGTGGGGCAATTCGTCTCGAAACTGCTGACTAAGGAATTTTAGCTCAAACGTTTGCCAAAATAGCGCTATAAATCTTCTTTATTGACGTCGAAACGTCCTTTGGAGTGGGACTGCTACCTTTTTACGGTCGTCGTCCCCAAATTAAAAGTGATGGGATGATTTTAGATAATATGGAGACTCCGGTTTCAATTAAAGCGTCTCCGATTGGTTTGAGACTGAAAAAAATAATTGGTGTCAGCTGTCCCGACTAGCTCAGCAAGTTCAGAGTTCTGTCGGTTTTACAGACCGGCTCTGATGCTCTTCAGTATAATATTTGTCGTCACGTACATATTACTTTTATTTTGTTTGACTTTCCTGCTTTTTGTTTTGCGTACGGATGGATGAACGATGTATGGTTCAACAAAATCCACGAATCTGAGTATGTAAGTGTAAACAGGGAGGCCTTGTTGGGGAATTAAACATTAGCATGTCAAGGATGACAAGTAGGATAAAGTTGACATCGGATACGATTGTATGCCAAATTGATAAGTTGAATTGTTTCACATTTCGCGACTCCCTGCCCGTGCTGTTCTTTTACATGGTAGTCTTGCCCATTCTAGCTTGTCCAGCAAACCCATAATCTTGGTTGGCCGTTAAACGAGTCTAGTCGAAGTCATTCTTTACCTGCCTCGGTCAAGAGTTAGGGTATAAATAAACGCTACACTCGCGATTAGAACTATTTTACTGATTTCCTGAATTGAGTTAGGAATTGAAAATAGAATATCCGTCGACCGAGGTTAAATAAAACTCTTCTTTCTTTACAACGAGAACGAAACATCCTTGGCCATTTCTTTCTGATTTCAAGTTTGAGCAGACGATCTTGTTCATAATTTCACCTATGCCATATTCATGCATTTACGAGTTGGATACTGAACCTCTATCGTTAGGAACTCGAGACAGATAAATTTAACTGCTGCAAAGTCCCCTCCATAGATTTTGATAAAAGTTCACGAGAATATAGGTATATAGGTATATGTAGCTTCAAATAAAAGTAGACACCCACGGGTATACAATTTGGGCCGTTAGCCCGACATGTTAAATGTGGGACATCCCCTCTGAACGGAAAATTTTATGTATTTCGAAAGTTACTCTAGGAATTTTGGTTAAACTTTGCCGAATTCTAAGTAAGGACTCACGTTATCGCACTAAATAATAAAACTCCTTTACCTCTCATCGGATCCATAGGGCCGTTGACGCAAAAATAGGACGCCCCCACATTCGGCTTATGATTGCTTATATCTCGAAATTTCCTTCAGGGTTTTCGCTCAAATTTTACTAAGATGTAGCGACAAGATTGAACTTTCAAATGAGACTTTAAGGTCGAGCAAAGTTGTCCTGGTCGTTTGCCCTGTGACGAAAAAGGCGTTTGCCCTCCACCTAAAACTGTAAACGCTCATAACTCAAAATTCCTTCCAGGAACATCGATGATTTTTAGTTCACAAATAGAGACCGTTTGGTTCTTCCATTTGCGCTATCGAGCACGGTGAAGCCATTTCCCATTAAAAATCGTAATAAATTTACACCTGAGCAGCACGAGAAGCCGCTCGGGTTTTTACACAAATTTAATAGGTTTCTTCCCTGTATAGGCAGATTCATATGTTAGGTTTTGGTTTAGTTTCACCATAACCACCGCCCCCATGCCCTAAATTTGATGCAGAATGCACATACATTCGTATTATATAGCAATACAGTTTATATAGAGCTATTGACGGAAAGAACCTGCATGAATTTAATCGCAATGGGCTGCCCTTGACAAGTAGATTGTCAGGTTAGGCGGGTACCCGTATCACACTAGTACCATCGCTTCGCAGCGATGACGAGCGATTCAAATCGATAGCAAAATGATTTCCACTTCGAGTAATTTACTTCGGACATAGAAATAATTTGAAATCAGTTAAGTAGGTTAAGTATTTTAATACGGAGGAGCTCGTGAAAGTTGGGGACAGCCCCAAAGTGGCACATTGCTTCGGCGTTTCCATTCGCGAGCTCAACCGTAGCGACCCTCGGTTGGCAGTGAGGATTATTTAAGTATCAAAACCACAAGCTTAAGAAATCACACATAGGACGAACTAATAAATCAAATAATTTTTGACCAGTCGTATATAGTTGTGCCCGGAGAAACAAGAAACCGATTTACTGTAAGCAAATGTCGAGCTACTGAATTAAATGTAATAAACAAACATCGAACTACCCTTTTGACTTCGAGAACCCGAAGCAATTGTTTATGAGTTTTATCATTTAGGGTTTTTCTTTACCACTGATTTTTTGTTGTATTTTTTCCTCGAGAGTGTAGAAAATCAATTCTCCAATGTGAGCGTGAACGTAAGTTTGGAGGGAACCTCAATTTAGGCCCAAAATTGGCAATCAACCATTCTTCCTGTATCCGGCTCGATCCAGCAACTTATGGAAATTGTACAATTTTACACAAAATTTCGCTATTAAAGCGAAATATTATTTTCCCCATGTTTGATAATTCAAACTTTGTGTGCAAAATAGTTAGGATATTTCTCAGGGAATTTTGTCCTAAGAAAAGTCTGAAAAGTTAGAAAATTCGGTCCCAACATTTCCTACCGGGACCTATATGCTAAATCAGGAATATCTCGCCATGTCCACCCCAGGCCTACCATGGTTCACGAGTGTAGACACTAAAACGGCAATCCACAAAGTATCTTAGGACACAAATGAGTGTAAATTTAAGGCTCAAATATATTTAACTATGTTTGTAACATCACAATTTGTACCGTCGCTGAGCATGAATGATGTTACCGAACGCGTAATCAGTCGCCTTCTCCGCCCAAAAACATTGATGGTTAGTGGACGTCAAATCCACCTTATTTTTATTTGTCCCTCCTCGGAATCGGTAACAACATCACTGTTCATTTGTACTTTTGCTGTACTTGACACGCTTAGCCAGTGACACTAGGTAAACTAAATCCCAATGAACTGGCCATCGGATATGTTTGAAATAGAGCTCCAAATGTAAAAAAGATCGCCGACACTAGATGTCATTCAAAAGTTCCCTGCTTGATTGTATGCTCGTATATACCCTTTCCCTCGTGTGTGATAAAAAGTTATTCTTGGGAGTACCAAAGCCTGACCATAGGGCAGTGACATGGTGTCACCAGAAAAGTTTCATTATCAAGACAATTTTGTAGGAACCTAGGACATCTCGCGGTAAACTGTTCATTGGTTTCGAAAAATTACTTGTACCCATGGTCATAGTTTGCCATACGTATGCGTGAGCACTTGCGTCGCACCTAGTTGGAGTCGTACCTTTAGACCTCGATCATATACTTCTGTATATATGTACCTTCTGGACCACTATGTATCCACGCAATTTGTTCTGTTATATTTATTGATTCGTTTTATACTATTGTATAATTTTGTATTATATTTATTTTAATTATGTATTCCCTGTTTTGACTTTGCTGTATCAATTCTTATCGTTTACCATAGCGACTGATTATTATACGGCGTAGTCTAAGATGAGCGAATCGAATCCGTTTTCTCTTTGTATCCCTATAGTGTAAGCTTAGTCTCACGCCCGATAATTGCGCATCTGTT
The DNA here is from genome assembly GCA_030248225.1 of Trileptium ribeirensis. NCBI lineage: Eukaryota > Metazoa > Nematoda > Enoplea > Enoplida > Thoracostomopsidae > Trileptium > Trileptium ribeirensis. The sequence goes on along the minus strand of JASANE010005622.1, from coordinate 33,379 downwards.
TACCCCCTTTTACCTTACGTGAACCGAATTAGCCAGAGTTTCCAGTGCCAAGCGTGCTGTTATTCCGATGACACCTAAGCGTCGCGCCGATTCTCTTTTCTAATCCGTTTCTCCTCACCCTTGTCGAGTAGGGTAAGCGCAGCTGTCGTCTAAGAAAGGTTTAAGGGAAGTTAGTCAACTCCCTCTGCGATTTATACAGCTGTGAGCGTTTTATATAAAAAATGGCTAAGACTCCGATATACTTCTATTTGTTCCGCAGGTATTTTTTGTAACAAGTCTTACGAAGTAAGTAATACACTGGAATGTACGAAGTGGTTGGTTTAATACAGTTGAAGTGTACTATATGTCGCTTTGCACGGCCTTGACCAGTATTTTGAGGCACATGGTTATGACCTTTTGAATTCGGTAATGTCCACCGCATCGCTGTACAACTTTACGGGAAAATCAGCATTTGTGTGGAATGTAAGTACCCACACTTCATCTCCAGCTTGGTAGAGAGGAACTTTGGTCTTTCTGTTGTAGTATCGTTTTTGGTATTCACGGGCGGCTTGCATCGAATGGTAGACATGTTCTCTATTGGTGGCAAGCCATCTTTGGACGTTGGTGCGATAGGCTTTGTTCTTAGTCAGCTGGTGAGATAATATCTCGTGGTACACTGGGATGGTATTCGTACATCAACAGGAAAGGAGGATATCTGGTAGTTGTATTCACAGATAAATTGGAAGACACGATGCAATAGGGTGGAAGCTCATCCCAGGTTGGATGATCGTCCTTTGGTAAGGCTGGTCGTATCAGGAAAAGTAAGTTGCGGTTAAATTTTTCTATTTCGCAATTGGATTTTGGGTTGTAAATCAAAGTTTCGGATTAAATGTGCGCCATTCGGCGCATAGGGCTTGTGCACATAGGCTTCGGCACATAAGTCGAAAATAAAACATCGATCTTGGTCGTAAACAAGTGTAGCAGGTGTACCATGTCGACAGACAACGTTTTTGATAAAGACATTGGCTAGGTTGCGAGCTCTTTGATCAAGGATGGCGACAGCTATTACAAATTTGGTAAATTGGTGGATAAGGGAAGAACGTACTTATTTCCAGTAAGGGATTCGATACGAATATCAAGAATGTCAGCATACCTTCGGTGCGTCGGGCCATTGGCTTGGGGTAGGTCGCCTATGGCAGGTCGGACATTCTGAGATTTTGAAACTTTTGGCAAATTTCACATATCTTCACATAATCTTGGACATGTTTGCTCATATTTCCCCAATAGTGAAATTGCTTGCGTTTACTCATAAGTCGATGGCGGCCAAGGTGGCCTCCAAACAGGGTGTCGAGTTCAAAATTTAGGATCTGATAAATAAGCCGACGTGGAACACAGAGTTTGGGGCCATGATCATTGTGTAGGGTGGAGTGTAAGTATAGGATATGGGTCTTTGGACAAATATGGTAGTTGTTTGAGTGTGACAGCAGTTTTGGGTTCTTTAGGAAGGATTCATTCTTGTAAATAGGCTCGGATATGTGCAAACTTTTCGTCTTGTTGTTGATGTCGAGGAATCATAAATTGTAAATTCTTATCCGATTCTAGGCTAAAGTGTGGTAAATATACGTTTTCTTCAGTGTCGTTCACCTGTTCAGGTATCAACAGCGGCATAGGTCTCTCACAGCCATAGCCTAGTTTGATTGAGGTGTTGAAGGGTTCATTATGACGTGCAGTTTTGTGTTGACGAATGTCCACTTCTACGGTATCGTATTGGGAAGTGTGTCCGGCTAACGAACGTGATCGCTCTGGGCGACTCGTAAGAATAGGAACTACTGGTAATGTACTGGGACGCTCAGGTTGAGTTGCAGGGCGTGGTAAATCATCATAGTTTGGGTCAGTTTCCTTCGAGGGGTCGGAAATTTGTTCGCTGCCGTCTGGTCCAGGACTTCCTATCGCTTCTGAACGTATAATGACATAGTCCCATAACTACTGGTAATGTACTGGAGCACTCCTGTTGACATGCAGGGCGTGGTTAATCCTCATGGTTTGGGCCAGGTTCCTTCGAGGGATCAAGAATTTGTCTGCTGGCGTCTGGTTCAGGACTTCCTATCACTTCTGAATCTATAATGACATAGTCCTGTGTGTTGCCAAGTAACGCTGGTTCACCATGCGTGTCTGGTATCATCATATGTACTTTTTCATTTAACTTTGAGACTTCGGCACTTGGCAACATTTGTTTTAGGTTTCGAAACGTCTGTTTGACGAACTGATCATTCACTGCTCTCTGTTCTGGGGTTTCGTCCAGTCTCCTACGTCCAGAACCTTTTTACGTGACAAAATTGCCACTCTCCGACGGTATCCTTCCTCGTCATCCGATTCACTATCTTGAAAGTTTGAAGGACTAATGTCTGATGTTTATTCTTTCGTTTCTTTGTGGAAATGTTTATTACCGAATGGAACCTTAAAATTTGGCAATATTGCGTCGGAATCACCAACCCGACGACACCGAAGGAATTGTGTCCGAGCAACGCTTGCCCCCACCGTAAACGTAAATTTAAAATATTTTGAAATTCCCTGAAGGAATTTCGTTTAAAATTTGCTAGGACATAGAGCCGTAGTAGGTCTTTCAAATGAGACCTTAAGGTCGGTCGAACCCAACCGGGTTCCTTTTCCCGGCGACCCGATATGGGTCTGCCCCCGCCTAAAACGTCAAATGTTTATAACTCAAAATTCCTTCCAGGAATTGTGATAGTTTTTACTCTACAAATAGAGGCCCGATGGGTCTTCCATTTGCGTTATTAAGCCCGGCAATGCCGTGGCCCGTTCAAAAATTATGAGAAATGCGGACCCGCGCAGCGCAAAAGTAGCTCAGGTTCTACACAAATTTCATATATTTCTTCGCACTATAAGCATTTTCAGTAGTACGTTTTGGTTTAGCTTTAGCACACATTTTTGTCGTTTTGTACATATGTAATGACGGGACGCAGCTGCATGGCGAAACTTCCTAACACCATGCCTATACGACCACGGCTATCATAACCTCAAGGGTGGACCGTAAAGTTTGTAATTTAGCCACTTTCCTTGGTCAGACCCAAGAAGCTATGGAGCTTAGCAGGCCGCAGGCGCGCTTCACGAGGTGTGTTCGGACCCCACCCGATTGGTTGCGCACGTGTCTTGTATTTTGATATGATTACTGAGGTCCCCCAGGGAGGTTGACATCGAAACCTGCTCTCAGGTCATTTTCAGATCAATATTCCCTATCCTAGGTTCAACTGGAAGTTGTTTTATTCCTAATTACCAAATAGAGCAATACGTAAACTAACCAAAGCTATACGTACATTACGTAGTGCCAAGATACCTAGTTAACTTTCTAAGTTTATGTTAGTATTATTTGCAATATAAATTTTGTTCCTGTATCGTTTGTGGTTTAGATGCTATAGAGCTCTAAAGTGTTTTCTTACTTCTGGGACTTCCTGTATACACCATATACAGTTTCTTTAAGAGCAAAAGTAATTTTGATAACAAACCGTAATTTGATAAAAAAACAAACGTAATCTAGATTTAATTTAACTTCATAATCGTAACTTTTTCTTTGTGAAATTAAAACTGCCTAATCTTTAATCTGCTAGAATGATTGTAAAAATTAAAGTAGACAAGCACTAAAATTCAGGTTTACTGCTATGTTCTCAGAGAAACTGCGTTAAAATCTGGTGGAATCGCATTACGGCGGCAAATTTCTGGTTACATACGATGAAAAATGAGGTTTGGTCAATTAGAAAATCATAGAAATATAAGAACTAGCATAAATTAGTACGAAAACCAGCGTATATCAGTGCGTATTGATACGCTATATTTTAGACAAATTAGCAGTGTCAGTTCTAAGTATTCACTAGTTTTAAGCTTATGGAGCTTGAATTTTCACTATTTTAATTAACTTAAATAATCAGTGTCTGAAAATACAACTAAGGTAATAGGGATTGGTTATTAATAGGGCCTAGTGGTTGTTCGATAATGCAAATGGCACCTTCGAACAGAAAACCGAATAAGACGCTACCACCATGTAAAAGCATTCATCAAGCAGCCTAAATACTGTGATTTTATACCGTTTGTATAATATTTGCTTAACTGTGAGAATCGTACACAGGTTTGAATACCATCCAAGTTTTTTAAATTTATAAAATTGATTACCTCAAAAATAACGCTATAATTCTGAGGAGAAATTTTACAGTTTAGGACACATGTCTAAAATAGTTAAGTAGCAATAATTTACTTCTCATCGTGCATTTTATGAAGCATGTCAAAATATTCACTTTTAGAATATAAGATTATTAGAATATAATTTTTATATTATTAGAAAATTAGAATATTAAATTTTTAGAACATAATTTTTATAATATCTCAGCTTAACGTAGACAGCCCGGTAGGCTATAAATAGGCATAACGACACTGTCATGTTCTCGTCCTTATGCAATTGTTATTATATCTGTATGTTGCAAATCGATCATATCGCTGAATTTTATTAGTTGTTCGTGTCTGGCTCTTAGATTCAGTGGCCCACAACAGCAGAAAGTTGGCATCAGATTTAAGAGCTTTTACATTAAACCATGTGTTTCGCTTACATGCGGCGGCATACTGTAATATATGTCGACAAATGTTAACTTTCTCGTTTCTTACTCTTGTTCTCCGTTTCCGGTTATTGTATATCGAATTGGCAAATAAACAGCTGTATCTTTGTCAGATGCCTAAAATATAGTAAAATACAATAATTCATGTACAACGAAAATATATTTCGTTTGAATATAAAAATATCTAGCTGCTGCGTAAGAACCGTTGGACCAGCGGCGTCAATTTCATTTTAGCGATAACGCCATGAACCATCTCGAAAAGTGAACAAAAAGCTATTATAGCATAACTGCCACAATTATACAGAATTAGCAGAAAAAACTCTGTTCTCTACTTTGACATTTCAGTGGTGTAGGTATAAAGTTTTGATTGTATTCGCAGGCATCATAAATTCAAAATTTATTTAACATGGAAAAGATACGAGAGGAATACTGCTTCGGAGGCAAAGCAACCGGTGAGGATAACTCAAATTCAGGAATATCAAGGGTTCAATAGACGAAGAAACACTTTGAAACGATGAAACTCTGCTAAAGCAGCGTTTTTCAATGACTATAAACGAAGTTTTCCAACGATCATGCTTTTCCTCTTCATGTGGATCTTTTTAGTTTGATGTTCTGCACAGAAAACTTTATGAACAATCAAGTAGGAAACACGATCGCTCCGTGACAGCGCGAGGGAGTACGAAAGCGCCACACTGCAGCGGCGTATAATGCCTAGCTTCTATGCGAATAGACCGGTACTTGCAGTGTAGCGGTAGCGCTATAATTTTGTAAGCTAGTCGTCCTGCTACATTTACGATGATTCGGGGATTATTTTGCGTTATATAATTGAGCTTTTCAGCGATTAATTTTTTAACATGTATAAAACAAATTTTGCAATTGACAATTGTGTTTTGGAGATTACTGATGGCTTTGGTATGATTTCGAAACCTCATGAACCACGTTTTCTAACAAGATTAACCCTTTTCCGCATGGTGTTATATATATGATGCAGCACAGATTATAAAGTGATGTGTTCAAAGTTTCCCTTGGGAAATGCGTTTGCACATGCGTTATTATTTGCTTGTTTTGCGAGGTTCCTGAAGCAACTGAGCAAAAGATCCCGCATAGCGCAGGAGCTAGCGTGCGAGGCTCGACAACGTCAAATAGTCAGAGTGAAGCGGCCACTACGGCAAAAGTTTGTGCAACATTGTATTAACATATGCATTAAGTCTGAAATATACGCGATATTTTAGTTTTAATACTATCGTAAATGTAATGCATTTGAAATCTAAGCTGTATTAAAAAGAACGGCTATGATCTGCGTTTTATGCTAAAAAATTGCTTTTGCTAGTTCGAATCTCCCACATATTTCTGTGAATTAATTTTGGCCAACACATATGGTTAAGAGTTACCAATGTTGAAATGGCGAGCTGTGACATTATGGGCTTAGCTTCTAAATAAGCTATGCCGAGTTAATAAATTGAGACAAATATGTAATACATAATCGGAGGCTCAACGTGCCCAGCTTGTATAAGTTTACTACACATCTAATCTAACTGACATGAAGACAGAACTAGCTTCCAGTACTAAAAGTACATTGGTCTAGCACTAACCACATATTACGATCAACTTTCGAGCAAGCTAATTATTAGCGAATCTCGTGTGGGCAATGTTAATTACTTCACATAGTTTCCTACTCCACTTCAAGCATTACATGAAAGAAAAAACCAGGTAATATTACCGAAACTTTAGTAACCACCACGCCAGGAGGTTGATTTTCTAGTGCGGCAGTCACATAAGAATTTTTGTTGAAAATCGGCGAATTATCATTTCGATCCAATATTATAATATCGATTTGACATGTATTCGCAAACGGTTCGGATCCATGCTTCGAGCGCTGTTTTAGCTTCACCTAAAAATTAGGAAAATAAATTTAATATAGTAAATATAACAATTGAGCCTTAGAGAGAAAACAATTTAATTCAAACATTTAATACAAGAACTTCATAAAAAACACAAGGCAAGGCTAGCCATTGAAACCAATTTTATAGGCTTCACAAATTTTTTTCAAACAATTTTAAGCTTGACGGTTGTGACAGCACTCATGCTGTAACTTAGATTTATGGCTTTTCAAACTACGTTGAACAAACTTCCACTTGATGGAATCCTATCCTGAAGAATATCCAGCTCAGAACGTTTACTAGCAAACAAAGATACTCCATGTTTTACTTCTTCAGATACCGAATACGACAGGGTAGGCCCTACAACGTAACTACGCTTAAAACTTGAATAGCATAGACCTTAATATTAACTATTTCGTGCCCGTATCCATTTAAGCATCGTGCAATGTTTGATAAACCTAAAGCGGAATCCAGGGATAGAACCGTTCGCAAACCGATGCGGTATCAACGAGCTATGAATGGATTATTAAAAGAGCCTCGCAAAACAAACGAGAAACAAAGCGCCGTCAAACACGCATCGCATAAAAAAACAGTTCATACAATGCAACAAAATATACGCTATGTCCATTTGAATCTGACAGGCATGAAAGGGTTACGGAAGTACCAACCATTCAACATACAAATTGAAATTTTGACCATGTATATTAATAATTCGTTGAGTATTAATGAATGCGCTTGTTGTTTGAAAACAGGTATACAAGCAGTTCAAAGTCTTACTTATCCTATGATTTTTATGAGTATACAATCATACTTTAGTTATAGATTGCTTTAATGTTTAAAACAAATAGGTGTCTGAATAAAATGAGTCCGTAAAACTCTTGGAAAATATGTTCGAAAATATATACAACACTAAATTGGTGGTTTGATATGGTTTTTTTAAATAAAAAAGCAAAGCAGCGAGTCACATTTCTTAATGATATGTAAACGAAGAGACAACGGTATGATAGAGACTTTTTCAGGCTGTCAAAACCATGTTCGGTAAGTATGACAGAGATATTAATGTCAAGAGCCAAGTTAGACACAATTGACAATGGTATGGCGGACTTCGGTAACAAATAGACAAGGGTATGATAGTGAGTTTTTAGCCGTCAAGAACCGCCGATTTGAAGGTTTTGTTCCACCTACAGTATGAGTAATACCATCAATAATATCTATGTAATATCTAGAACTCCAAGAACATCTTAGTATGCTGTGACCTACCGTCGACAGATTTTAAATCAGATTGCTGAAATACCTTATTGTGTCTAAAGTAAAACAGTATAAGGAGTATTTGCCTCATTTCTAGCGATGTCGCTAAATTGCTACCGTACAATCCTGTCCTATAATCAATTGCTTAATCTATACCCAAAACAGAAAATTTCCTTGACCCGGAATCATCACATAACAATACATTTTCGGTAAAAGCTGTTGCAAAAGATGTATTAATTGTTAAGCAGAGTTTTGATTCGAGAACTCGACCTAAAATAAGATTGCGAGGGAGATACCCTCCAAACATATACAGGGTTTACTAGGATACCCATTATAGGCGCTATTTTGCTGGCAAAAACTTGTTTCTGCGAAAAAGCAGAAATAATGTGCTTAAGGTTCAATATGCCCTAACCTTAGCGTTGCCGATAACGTCAATCGGTCAAAAGTTTATTCTTGCCTCTAATTCAATGAAATAAATATTTCCAAGCACTATGATGTAAAACCCAGCGGTGATAGTAATTCTACTTAACTAAGTGGCGTAAAAAACTGAAGCACGGAAATCAAGCTGAAATCTGAATAAACTATTCAAAGAATCTTTACTAAATAATCTAGCAAAATAAGACTTTTAGAAACGGGCAACACGTCAATCAATAAATCAATCAGTTAATAATTCAGTAAAATAAAATAAATCAATCAGCCGGTCAATCCATAAATCAATATGTGATCAATCAACTAGTCAATCAGCCAATCAATAGATCACTTTGCGTTAAAAAATAATAATGAACTGAATAAATGAAGCTAGTAGAAAATGGTGGGTATTTTAAAATTTCTTAATAATTTTTTAATTCTAACACAAACCGTCTCATTTTGTGCAACAGATTAGTTTGCGATCGGGCTTTTATGTGTTCGTTGTCGAGTTATATTTTTCGAAATATAGAATGAAAATGCTCAAGAACAATAATTTTAAATAATTCCTAATGGCTTACATAAAATACTATATCATTGTTTCCGAAACTTACTATACTACTACTCTTTGCTTTACAACGTTCTACTACGTTTTAATGCTCTGATATTAATTATAGATTTGTGTGATATATCGTTCGGAAACGTATAAGCAGCTTCGTCACACAGACGTATCATTGTCAATATTGACTAAACCATTCCACTTCACGTCATCAAAGTCAAACAGTAAGGTAACTTATGGCAGTCTGAACTGGACTAGGCGTGGGATGATTTACATGCTCCAATTATAAGTTCAAACGAAAACAGAGAGCAACCTATATTCCCATTATGGTTGGAATATAAAGTTGGTCGTATAATGTTTTATTGCTTATTCTAGGAAATTCTTCTTTAATAAAACTGGTTTAAAGCGAAATCATACTGAGTTGCATCCTGACCTAGTTCATGTAATCATGCTGCCAGGACAACAAATTCTGCATTAAAGTCTGCGCGATCCATATCCACAAGTGTCAAAATGCTGATTGCAAAAGTGATATTAAGCTTTATCATGAAGAACGCTACAAACGCAGTTGAGTTGCTATAAGCTGTAAGGCTGTTTATAGCGTTGGAACAATAAAATGAAATTTGATAAAAAAACTAGCTTGTAGGAGTAACAATGACAGTGTAAAAGGTGAGATTTTAAATCAGTCTTTTTAAATCCTTTTTAATATTTTAGCTTCTTAAAAGTGTGCATGCAGAACCGCTATTTAGGCCAGGATGTCTTTACTAGCCCATGACATGTCAGCTATAGTTTGCTTTATTGATGTATCTAGTTTTATGGCGTATATTGTCAATCGGATTCCAAATATGTTGTTTCTACTATGAACATTAGTATATAGCTTGGATTCGTTAAAAACTGTGTAATTGGAATAAAACTGGACATACTTAGCGAAAACTCAAGGTTCAGCTTAAGATTCTGTCCGCTGTGATATATGTCATGCTGATGCGAGAAACTGCTGCATATAGATAAGCAGCATAGTTTTCAAATAACATTACGTAAGAGGAGATGCCCTGGGGCAGCGCCATGTAAGGGCTCACATCTGGAGCCAATTCCTGGGCACAGCTCTGTAGGTACGACAGTAAATGCTATCGACGCTATGGCTAGGCGGTACCCTGCAGAACACCATCTAACATACATAATGATTTCCTCTATAGGGCAATGTCCACAAAAGTCGACAGTTTTTAGTGGCTACTAACTAAAACTTTACTTTGTTAGGTCAGTATAAAGCTGTTTTAAAGACTGGATGTTCCCTTAATTAGACCCTGTATAACATATGTTAGCAGCGGGTGGTGTCCAAAAACTATGTTGTTTTTTTCACTCGGAGTTGTCGCAAACTTATAAGTGTAGCATTAGTTTCATCGAACAAATTTTTGGTTGGCTTGCGCTTTTTGCTCATAGAGCAGGTAGTAGGAAGCTAAGCTAACAGTATATATAGCATATGCACTATTATATTAAATGATACAATATATTTAGTGACTATTTCGTGCAAGATATCGCATAATTATAGTAAAGTGGTATGCAGTTGCGTTAACATGCATATTACATCATATATAAGCCTAGATTCTAAGAAAAATTGTTGAAAAATCTAGGAAAATTAGCAAAAATTAAGGTAAAATAGCTAAAAATCGGGGTAAAATTGGCAAAGATGTCGGTTAGGTTGTCTACCAGCCCCCCTAAGGATCTCCAGACTGTTTGCAACCTCCCCCACCCCAGCCATGGCAGTCTACACCCCAAACCGACGGACCTTCTAGACCTACGTAGCAGAAATATATATAGTGTCGACTTTAGGAACACATATATAGCACCAGCATAGCAGTAAGTGACGAATGAACGTATATTGGAATATGTTTCGCGTTGTTAAGTATTTGCTGTGGATTTGCATTGTCTTTAAAACTGATGGCTAGGCTACTCCAAAACCAAAAACGTGTACAAACAAGATCAGAGCCATCACATTAGTATATATAAAACTACAGGCACACCTGAAAAACCATTTGTTGAAACGTAGTGGCCTACTAGTGGAAACCAATGATGCAATTCCTGGTGTCGTCTATGAAACTATGAAATTGGAAATCAAAAATAATTCGAATAAAGCTAGAGCATATTTCATAAAAAACGCGTATGTGTGTTAATTTTCTAACCATTATTTCTAAAATTGTATGCGAATTTAAAATATAGTCGCGGAATTAATTGGTAAGATTTTGAAAAATATCAGCTTCAGAGAAGTTTAAAATTTAGACAGATTTATTTTATATAAAAACCGAAACTTAGGTTAAGCAGCATACTTGACGGGCCGGGAAAATGTACAGCATACTTCTCATTCTCAAACTTAGTTTCGCGGTTTAGAAACAGTGACGTGAAAAACGGTATAAAATTCACTCAGTATCCGTTTCTGGAACAAAATACGCATTGAAGTTTTTGGTATCAGTTTAGTGCAGAATTTATACTAGCTTATGGTCATTGGGCATGCTGGCATCAGAAAAATCTGTGACGACTAGTGCAAAAAATCCGTAGCAATTGTCATGTGACTGCAGCTGCTTCAATCTGCACACGTGATGGCAAAACTTGTAACCATTATTGTCACATTTGTGGTGATTATAATACCAATTGACATAATAATACAAAGACGCGCTCCGGAGACATTCTAAAGCTACATTAAATCTTGAAAATTTTAATAAAATCTTCCACTACACCTGTTGAATCTTTTATCGCTAAGTATTTTTGAAAACTGTAGCTGTGCTGCCGTCATACCACAACCCGTTAATCGAAGCTGAATTAGGAACACACGCTTTCACCTCGCTATAAAATACCAGGATCGAAATTTTCTAAATTCTAAACTTCACATGCTCGCTGAAACAGATTATGAAATAAATATGATTAGCTTAAAACCTCACGAAAAAGCCAGCTCGTTAACGATTTCCTTTAGACATTACTAACCCTGAAAAACAAGCACCGTGACTAAACTTATATCGTGAAGACCCAGGACAGCGTAGATTTTCCGGCACTAAGTTATTAAACCTTTCCTAGAACAGCTTAAACGCGTTAAGGAAGTGCGCCTTGAACTTGTTCTTTTATGTTCTATAAAATCATTTAGTGATGCTAAAGGTTGGAAAGGTTTGAAGCAAAATTATGTTGGATTATTTCTATCCAAGTACTAATAATAAAACATATTCTAGTAACGGCTATATATGAGTACTCTTATATTGTTCTGCGTTAAGAAATCACAAGTTGCATTTTGTGGGATATTGATTAGTTAGCAGTGTTCTAAATTAAATATGTTTCATCTGTATGTATTAAGAGACGTTCTTCTTGTGATATTTTTATAGCGAAAACTTTTTTGACTCATTTAGAAGCACAATATTTCTATTCATATGTGAATATTAAGAATACCACACTCTGGTTCCCTCTTCCAAAACGCCCGCCATACCTTGTGAAACCGCATAAAATGGTTATATGTGACTATATTTTAGCTGAATAAAAATAAGATTAATCTGTAACAACACAGATTATCTGAATGACTTTTTGTTTTCTCGTTTTACATTTTTCAGGCTAATCTCGGTAATACCGTTATCAGAATTTAGTTCATTAAAACTATCGAACAACTCGTTATTATTGGAGATCTCCCCATAACATAGCGGGTCCGACCCGTCAACCTCGGAACATTAACATTTTTCGCCTGGCAAGTTAATAGTTTATAGAGCGTCGTTGAGATGCTAAGACTGTCCACAGTGAACATTACTCCATCTGATCAGTTGCAAACTTTGTATAAAACAACAAGTGAAATTCTACGGCCAAAAGTCATACAAATATGTTTCGCTACATAAAGTTAACCCTTTTCATGCCCGAGTTTGTGTATCGTACACTATTTGATAAACTGACACCGGAGCCAAGATTCGAATCCAGGACGCAAAAGAAACCTACGTACGCAAACCACTGATCTATCTGGGAGTTATTGCTCAATTCCTTAATAAACCTCATAACGCAAGAGAACAACAACGCACGTGCGAACGTTCAACATACGACAAACTCAGTTAACGCAACGAGTCACTATGTGCGTTAGGTCCATTTGGTTATAGTGGGTATGGAAGCCTTAAGGAATGTACGCAAGTGTACGCGCAGTTGTCAACAATTAACGCAGTTACAAATTCCAACAATTAGTCAGGGGTCAATTATCGAAGTTTATTCGCAGTTATATTGAGCCATAGCTAAATGACGACGGACCGTCTGATCTCATAGAAAAACCGTATAGCATTTTCCTTTGAGTAAAAAATTTGCGTAAATCGCTGCTCGGTTATTTTCAGTCTGCGCATGGGGATAGATTTTCCGTCCCCATCCCCACCCCATCCCCACGAAATTTACATGGGGATCCCCATGGGGACCCCATCCCCACGAAAACTCTTGAATTATCCCCATGGAATCCCCACGGTGAGCTTACGGGCAATATTTAACAATGATCAATCTGAATACTAAATAAACGTGGATGTGTTATTTTTAATACAAAATGAAGGCTGTGCTATGGTCCACGGTGGGGAAGCAGGATCACGTAAAGCATTCCCGGCGTTGTTGGAATCGCTGTCAATTAGGTGAAATCTCATGCTTATGCTAGGGTAAGGAACTTGCTCGTTCAAAGGGAACAACACTTGATCCAAAATTGCGCTCTTTCTTTAACATATGTATTATGGAAATGATTTACATGATCCGTCAAGCCCACTCAAGCCTCATCGCCGTAGAGGCCGCGCCCGGTAGCTGAGCACAGAACAGCCGTGGGCCCCAGTACCCGGCTAGATACCACCACTCTCTAGCTTGAATTGGAAGGGTACTGGGGGCTAGATACGTATACTCTCTAGCTTTGCTGCTTGCCAGGCGTTGCCTTTTGTTTGCCAGATACAGTTATATATCTCTGGCTACGGTTGAAGGTCGGCTTTAATTGTGTTCTTCGGTATCGGCATCCATTGTCGCAGCCTTATGATAAAGTCCACCAATAGATTCATTTATTTCGTTGATAGCCTCTCCAACAATAAGCGACCCGCGTTGCGACAAATGATATCTATCTTTTCCAAAACAATCCTTGTTTAACTTGCCATCGTTGAAGAATAAAACTGTTGTGTCTAGAAACACGAAATTGTTGATTTCGCCGTCATTCAGATTGGCAAACGCCTGATTAAGTTTGTAAGCAGCTTGTCCTTCACGTTGGAATTGCTGAAACAGGGTCGGAACTTTTGGTTGCACTCGGCGCCGCTGCCAATTGCGAAATAAGTATTTCGGCGGATAGGGGACAGATATTTGAATAAATATCACATCTGGATGTTTTAAACACACGGCTTTTATTTTAGCACTTGTTGCTTTAACAGTGAGAGGTAATCGTCGCGTCATACGCTGCCGGCGGCTTTTTCCGAAGCTGGATGTAATACATGAAATAGAAAACGAAATGGGTATTTATAACAGCATGCGATATCCATTTCGCAATCCCACTGATTTTTGGAAGAACGCAGATCAACTTCCTAAGCTTCAGAAGTGTGCAAAAATCATTTCATCTGTGCCAGTGTCATCGGCGTCGATCGAACGCGTTCTTAGTGAAGCTGGAATGCTTCTTTCTAAACTGCGAAAGCAAATGCGACCAACTGTACTGCAGTCGCTACTTTTCGAAAAATATTGTAACAAGTTACATCATCTCACCAAGGATATTGAAATCAGCGATGACGAATTGAAAACTCATCTTAATGGCAGAGTTTCCAATATTGACTCGGGCTCAGATGACGAATTACAATAGTTGCGCATTCGACGAAATCGTTTACGGGATAGCGATAAAGCACAAATGAAAGTAGTGTGTACGCTTTGCATGAGATTAAGCAAGTATCATGCACAGAGAATAGATATGTAAAAGTGTGAGATATTTGTATCACACAGCATCACTAGAGAGGGAAGTATCTAGCCCCAGTACCTAATCATTCAAAACTAGAGAGCATACAGTCATACACGTATCTAGTTAGGTGCTGGGGCCCGCGGCTGTTCTGTGCTCAGCTACCGGGCGCGGCCTCTACGGCGATGAGGCTCCAGTGGGTTTACCCACCGTGGACCATAGCACAGTATTAATACACCTGCAATTTTGTTGTAAAATAGATCCAGCAAAGCTCACTGTTCACAATAAATCAATACATGCGCTTTTGACTGAAGTTATAGATTTCTATTCTCTATTCTTTTTAAAAAAATTTCCCCGCCGTGGGGATGGGGATCCCCATGAAAACAAATTTATCCCCATCCCCACCCCATCCCCATGGGGATGGGGATCCCCATCCCCATGCGCAGCCTGGTTCATAGACCCTAGGTCCAAGCAAATTAAAGGAAACCGCTCTTTATAAGGCTGATAATTATGTTAGCTTGTCTATAATAGTGTGCGCCACTTCTACTTTGGCAAAAAGATTTTACTCATATACCTACTTATAAGGCAAGAAAGTTTAATAATTTGGCCTGCTCAACCAGTGATTTGTTTTTACACCTACAATATGCTCCGATGTATTTTGTTTCTCATGTTTGGACAGTATAAAATTAGTTTTTTATACAGTCCAATAGTAGACGCGTGCACTAAGTGACTTTCTAATTTTGATTCTATTACAAATTGAGGGGTAATTTTGCTTTTTTACGATTATCGTAAAAGTGGTAATAGCATAAAAAAGCATATAACTGAACGTGTCATATTCAGATCATCCACTTTCACACTGGAATGGGACGATAAGAAAAATTTTCTTTAATATTCTACAATTTTTTGGTTATTGTCCCAGCCCGACTTTTTATGCCGAGTTCTAAATATGCAAAATTACGTCAAAAGGGCTTCAAACTCAGCGGATAAAGGGGGATCGGATACCGGTGGAGCATGATCCATGGATTTATTGATGTATCAGTAATAATTGTGTTGAATAAAATACTGTACTGTGTGCTATAAATGTGTAATCACGCTCCACCAGCCCGAGGTGCGCGGGGTGATTTCGCACCAGAATTGAATCAAAATCTTACTGTCAAGGTATCCGATCGATCCCAGGATTGCTATTACATTATGAATAATAATGTTCTACTATTGTATAATGGGGTTGCATTGGAATGCGGTACGGATGCGTAGTCGGATAGGCCGGGGACAAGGGGAAAGATTTCACGTTCTATCACAATCGGACTTAACAATTTTATTGATTAGGTGCCCCAGGCTCGATTCCGGTGCGCATCCGTGAACAATAACGCATATTTATTTGTTGTTCAATAGTATAATGTATACTGGTGGTCGCGTGGCCGAGTGGTTAGGGCGCCTGGTTCATAATCGTGAAGTCAGGAGTTCGAATCCACTGATCGCGCTAATCTCCTTGGGCAAGGGAATCAGCCACAATTGCTTCGCAGTACCTATGCGTTAAGCAGGCACTAGACTTTGGTCTAGGCGTATAAGATGATGGGAGGTGTAATGGGCAATCATCATGGCCAGCCTACACACAATGCTTTGGCATAATAACCCGGATTGTCACCTAGTGCCAATTGCATGTTTATCCGACTTTTTTTTATAATGTATACTGTGTAGGTGTCGGACGGTCGGATGGGACGGGGCGTCGTGCAAAATCCCCTGTGACAAGATGCAATTTGGACTTTTATAATTGGCTGGGGTTTGCAAGCTTATCCTGACACGCCGGCGGAAGATAACAAGTATTTTGTATGGTGCGAGGAGTTTTGAATACGTGGAAAAAATAAGACAAAAATTGTCCTAATGTGAAAAAGTTTCATTTTTACAAGGGGTGTAAGAATTTTGGGGTTTTTATGTATTTCAAACCAAAACTGGGACATTAAATTATCATTAGGGACCTATAGGAACCTAATTACCTATTGGGGAAAATAACAAGTATTTTGTATGGTGAGAGGTGTTTTGAATACGTGGAAAAATGAGACAAAAATTGTCCTAATGTGAAAAAGTTTCATTTTCATAAGGGGTGTAAGAATTTTGGAATTTTGGGGTTTTTATGTATTTCAAATCAAAACTGGGACATTAAATTATCATTAGGGACCTATAAGGCTTCAAAATTTCTCATTCGGGTCAACTTAACCCCAACCCGTACGGACTTATGGACCCCCAATCAGGCGTTTAAACTCCCAAACTTTAGGATCCCAGATTACCACAACGCAAACCAAAATTCCCCGATTTTGCGAGCCCTGCATCCCAATTGGCCCTATACTAACCGTCTCATTGAAAACCGGGGCCGCTCGCCCCAGCGCTCGCCTCAATTGGGCCCCAAAAATTTACTAGTTTGCACGGGGAAAACGCCTCTAACGGGCCTCCTAGGGGAACTACGTTAAAGTTAAGGTTCTCATAAGTAGGCGCCCAGCCAGGGCATGGATATGATCCCGCCCCCGGCCGCCTACTCCACTCCGTTCCTGAAATATAAACAACCCTACATATTTAAAGCGCCTGAAGCGCTTTTATATTCTACAAAGTTATCAGCCCCGCGCCGACCAGCGCGAGGTCTAGGAGTTGTTTACGAGCCGTTGGCGGCATACAACCAACAGGCCCACCTTTGGGCATTCGTATATTACGGGTCGTGCGACGTATTAAGAGGGGTGATTGCAATGCCGAGCTGGTGGTCATTTATTTTCTTTGTTATTTTGTGTAGCGGTGTCGCTTTATTCTAACAGTTTGTCGAGTGTGTATGCACATATGTCTAAGTCTGTTTAGCTTATCAGCTAAGATTTCAAATTTATTTCGTCCCGGCGATTTTAGGGTGTGAAGACCGAGGAAATATTAAGGGGATTTAACCCAGGTATAAAAGAGACTGCCCAATTAATCGATTGGGACCAGTCGAATTTTTGCTTTTAAAATTTGGCGGTTGTCGCCACTGAGTAGGACTTTTTGTTTTTGCGCTTACTAGGTTTTTCATCGGGTTTTCGCGCGGGCCAGTGTAGTCTTTCGCCGTGCCCCACGGTGGAAAGCTGCACTGGTTTTGGTTTTCTTTCACTCACGCAAGGGCTGCCTTTGCGGACGCTAGAGCGTCGGAAGGATTCTCTGAGTTCCCGTAAAGGCTGAACCCGATAAAATTCACAAAATTCGCGAAGATTATTTAAGTTTACGCCCGCCCGCGTTTCGACTGGTTCCCCGCTCCTCGGACGTTTTCCTTCCGTTCACAGGTCAGAGGAGTGATCAAAATTTTTACTTTAAGGAAATGGATAAGGTCTTAAGAGATCTCGCGGGACGAAGAGAGAATAAGCTGGCGTTTTTTCAGATTTTTAGGAGGTTCGAGACAGTCGCGATCATCGTCGCGGTTTTGGCGTTTCCCGAGTGATACGCTGCGGCGTCGCTGTAAATTTTGGGTTAAGTTCATCTTCACAAAAAGGGAGAAAACCCAGGCGCCCCAAGTCGTGCAGCTACGGTAACCGGTAGCCTTGGGAGCTTTGGCCCTTGATCGAAAGCCTCTGCTGCCCCTGACGTGTCATCTCGGCAGGTCAAAGGGTTCAGACTGCTTTCTACCATACCCTTAGAAGGAAAGTGTCGTACATCTGTCAACGTGACTGTCTCGGCTAGCATTCCATTCTTTTCATAGGGTTAAGCAAAAGTTTTTATAGTGCAAAGAGACATAGTTAGACTACACCTAAATAAGTTTCCGACAAATTAATGGGTGGTGATAAGTATAATTATGTGGACGTAGTCGTTTGCATCCTCAAGTTACACTAGCTGTCTCCGATCCGTTTATAGAACTAAACTGGCAGTGCTAAAATTTTTCATTGCACGCTGCATTCCCCGCGTCTACGAGCAGTACGCGAAGTAAACGACTGCGGACCAGAACTCGATAAAAATTAGGAGGCTCACTAGTTGAGCGTACACCGAAATAGCGACTGGAGTTGTCGGTGAGCGAAACTGTACCAAACGTTTGTTGTTACATGGGTTGTCTAACCGTGCAACCACGGGGGAGAATCCACGTCGGCACTAACTCTCGGAACCTCTGGGAGCGAATTTTTACGTTAAACCCGGTCGGGTCGTTCGCGGACCGCTTCAGTCTCTGTCGCGAATCCACACAAATTTGATAGTCTTTCAGTCCTGCTTTTCATCTAGAGTTTGCAGTACGTTGGGGACAAATTACCCTGGTTCAATAGGTAGACAACATTTTCCTCTAATAAAAGAGCACCACTGGAAAGCTCCCGGGAAATCGATTATGTCTTCAAAAAATGTGATGGGCTTAGGTCGATCGAAGACTGTCTAAGTGGGGTCGTGTTCAACAGGGATCTAATGTCTGCCTTAGGGTATCTTGCAGGGTACCCGAAAGTAATAATGTTATATAATTTTATGTTGTAAAATAAGTGCTGTACGCCCCGATTGGGCGGTGTTTATAAGGTGTGATGAATACAAAAAAAGGGATCAATACTAAATCAATTGAACCGTGTGTCACTTTTTGAAGCAGTTAGGAGTTTTGTTTAAATTTCTGACCCCAGTAGAATCTTAGAAATCATTTTCAACAGGAACCTCTCAGTTTTTTTGAACCAGAATCAGTTTTGTGCCACGGCGAGCAAGTCCTCCACCGTCCCGCGCCCTGTTGAGTTAATCCGCTGACGCAAGCTCTCCCGCATTTCTTGCTTTAAGGCCCGAGCTGCCAATCCACTCTGCACCCCGCATCACATCCGTGTTTTACGTGAACCGTCAGGAACGCTCCCGCCGCGAATCCTCTCACAGTTAATTGTTGCTTTGCGTAACCCGCTGCCCAACATATAACACTAGTAATTAGAGTTCAGACACTCAAGGGACTGGGGCCTCCGCCTCAGTGCCCCAACGTTATTATAGGTAATCAAATTCCGGGGACATGTCCTGACGGGGCCACCATTAGGATTGACACGTGGTCATGGCTAGGTTTCAGGGCCAGTCGTGCAACACTCTAGGATTAGAACGGGACAATAGCGCAAAGGGACACACCAACGGGGATTCTTGCCAAGGTTACACTAGGACCAGAGAAGCCCGCTTAGGGGATTAAGTGGATTATGAGGGAAAGGCGAGTCAGCCTTATTACCTGTGAGCAGACTTAAGGGTTGACTCTCCCTCAGGGGACCTTCATACCATTACACACGTGGGCCAATATAGGGGCCAGCCCAACACTCTGGTTAACCCGCCGGCAGCCTAGCTAAGCTAAGCGGTTCCCTTAGGTCATCCCGTGGATCACCGGGGAGTCGTGGAAGCCGGGGTTGTCCGGGCACCACAGTGCCAAGAGGTGGTGCAGCTGGTATCCCTTAGGGCCAGAACTGGTCCTAGTACAATTACATAGAACCCAGATTTCAAAATTTATGGCTAGTCCAAAATTCGATGCACTTCGTAAAGTTTTGGGTACTGGACGTATACAATTACTAGCTAATTTCAAAAATTACGTGCCAAAAAACCGCACGTCCCAGTAATTTTGCAGGTGCAATAAAGACAGAGCAATGTAAATTTTGGTGGCACATTTAATACCCATTCAGTTTTAAAGTGTACCATACAGCAACAAAGTTACGCGCATCATGCTGATTTGGAAACAACATCGAAATCCACACATGAGTTATACAGTTCCCTTGTAAAGTAATATGTTGACACCATAAACACCATTACCAATCTAAAATAGAATCAATAACTGTCGTTATTTTCTTTTTAATGAACATAAAATTTATTTTAAACAAGCAAATTCAACGATATCCTATAGAGTAAAAACAATAAAAATGGTGCGTTATAAAGGAAAATTTGAGGAAATTAATCTTCAATTTACATTTTTAATAAATATTCTACATTTGGTGTGCAATGAAGATCCCAGCGGATTGAAGTTTACAAGTCTGTACGATTACCGTTTCCCAAAAGATAATTACGAAAAATAATATAAATGACCTTCAACTCCAAAATTTGAACCAAAATTTGTGTCCCTTAATATGGTAACACGCGTTCACTTATTGCGTTTACAGACTCGGCACCGGCTACGCTTCGATTTATGATATCACCACGATTTTTTCCGAGGTCGCAATAAAGGTTTAATAAAAAAAGGTGCTAAAAATTCTTGTTCTTAATATATGCAGCACAAAAATCTAGCGTAATTATGCTCAACTTTAAACATATAGCAAACTTTCCTTATATCGACACTTTCGTTGTATTGACACTGCTACTTTCAACGTCGGAATCAAAGCTATTGTTGTAATTCAATCTGCCAGGGCTTTACACACAGCCTGCACTAAGAAGAGACAGTGTTGCTGCAAAATTTTACCGATTTCAAATCGATCCAGCGGTTACCGCGCTATGTTCAATTAATTACGATTTTTTAGCAGAGTGGTTTTTCCATACTAAGCAATGCATCAAAAATATTAACAATTTTTCCTAATTTTCAAAGTATTAACGTTATTCAATATATAAATTATATATCATTCGAACCGCAATTATCTCACGAATCTGGAAATGCAATTTATTTGTTGTTAGGTTATATATGTTCCAAAATATTGGAGCAAATCCAATTAATACCCGATTTTCCTTATACTGACACAAATTATTACCTACTTTCGTTGTAATGACATACCTTCCTTGTATTGACACAAGGTAAAATTGTGTGTTAAGGTATTAAACTGTATCCCCAAAACTCTTCTGAAAACAAAGATTGTTGTTTAAATGTTTTCGATCAGCATCTCTTGACACCCTTACGAACCGGTGCATCAGATGCTCGAAGAACCCTGAATTATGTGAGGTATGTAAAAACACATTTAAATCCATCTAAAATACTGTCTAATACGGAGCGATGTAACACGTCCTGAGAATAGCAAGAATTTGATGTAGATCCATCAAAAAAGTGGGTCTCCGTCTAAAATGGGAGGCAAATGTTACAAGTCTTCGCAATGTGGGGTTGAGTATAATAATAATGTCAATGTAGTGGAGTGGCTGCAATGCATGGAATGTCAGACCAGGGAACATTTCTAATGTAACAATATTTAATAAACGTTGTATTATGTCTGCGTTTTAACACATCCGAAACTAATTTTACCGAGACTCCTAACCAAGAAAAATGACATTACTCCCTTTAAAATTATTGTTGTTTTCACACACAGGTGTCAACAGGTAGACAGTAACTTAACAATCAGCTAGGTTCTACTGGAGGTTCCGAACCTTCCTACTCCGCCCCCTGTCCATGGAAATTAGCACAAAGAACTCAAAAATTTTCCCAATTTTGCTAAAATGGATACCCACAAGTTTTTGCAAATCGTGATATGTTTTTGCTCCTAATTTACCCTATTTTTAGCCAAATTCAATATTCACAGTGTTTTTGCTAAAACTAGGGCGTGACGCACGTGTATGCGATCAGCACAATCACAAAATAGTGATAGCGAAAGTCGCAAGGATGTAACGTATCGCAAATCGTGTACGCGTACTTAACGGAAATTAGAGATTTGTTCGCGTTCATCCCTGTTACAATAATAGTGAGCTGACTTGACGAAAGAACAACTCAGGTCATGTAAGAGTGTCAGATAAAACAAACCACACTTGAAGCGTCGCCTTAAGAATCATAGATTACGCCGCTATCATGCTCATAAACTCGTGAATCGCAGTCTGCGGCTTGTGTAACTTGAGGGTTGTATCGACATTCGTCGACTGTGCATCCAAGTTTCCTAGGATCATTAAAGTTTCAAGGATTAACAGAATTTAATAGGACCATTCAAACTTGTTACAACAAAAACTTTCCAGGATCAATCAAACGTTGTAAGGTTACCATTCCATAGGTTCAGTCAAATTCGGTACAACGTAAAATCTGCGTAGGTCTCTGGCATGGCCGTTGGCTGTAGCTTTGAAATCACGTCTTGCCATTTTTGAAGTCAGCTGAATCCGAATTTCAAGCATTTAGCGAATTAATGGCAATCACTGTCGCAGAACTTGGTTGACCAAAATTCGAGTTTCGGCTGTGTTTACGGTAGAATCGAGTAGACAAGAAACAATGCAAATGAGCTTGCTTTGTGTTGTCTCAAAGGCTCTATATCAGATCGGAGTAAATTTCTCACCATCCCTGGTTGATAAGTAACGTATATATAGCACCGTGAAAACTCACGGAAACTTTACAATCAGCATCCATGATTCAAACACGTTAACAACATTTTACTGAATACACAGTTTGATCCAAAAAACGGACGGCACGGATTAACGGCTGTATAATTGTCACCATACGGTGAATTTGATCATCACAACAACAATAAAATATATATAATAGCGACAAAACAAAAGCTAAACAAAAAATATTTACAATTAACAAATTTATATTTAATGCACTTGCATATGGAACACATATTATATATACAAAATTCATGCTGCTCTGTAATTTAAATTTAAAGTGTTAGGCAGTTGCCGTTTTGCAGTTAAACGGCTGGGCCACGTCTAATGGACGGCTGACTACCAAGAAGCTTCTCTTACTACGATATGAATTTAATATTAGCATATATATATAAATGTTTCTTCAGTAGTTGTTCAAAAATCGGTTTGTACCTGAATGTTTTACACCGCGTGCTGTAAACGAAGTGCCGAATTTTGCTCATACTATACTCATTTAACAAGACTGTACTATACTTTGTGCTGGGTGAAGCCGGCTTTGAGATCTATCATTGGTTAGTTTAATATATATCTAATGCACTTATGCTTAGTATTATTTAAACATCAAAAGTTCCAGTAGTGTGGTTTATGACATGCTATATGGTGACGAATATATAGACCCCGGCCGTCCAAGCGACGACCGATAACTGGTGACCAACGACTTTCGCAACTGTCAACGGCAGAAATATATTCACGGCCAACTGACGCCCGTCAACGGCGGACCGACGGATTTGCGGCCGTGATTGTTAACGGGCTACCGTTAGCCGTCCGCCGGGACAATCTTCGATCGGCCGTTGCCCTATACGAGGGTACGTATTTAGATACTACTAGCCACACTTGACTTCGTATACAATATCTATCGATTTTGTGGCAGTTGCGTTGCTTGGAACCTTCAGCGTAAAAAGCGAAGCAATTATCCGCTCATGATTGAACAAATATATCGGCATATAACTCTATAATACACCAGATCAGTGTGAGATTGAGCAGCAACTGCGACGTCGTATACAATTTATCTATTGATTTTGTGGCAGTTGCGTTGCTTGGAACCTTCAGCATAAAAGCGAAGCAATTATCCGCTCAGGATTGAACAAATATATCGGCATATAACTCTATAATACACCAGATCAGTGTGAGATTGCGCAACAACTGCGACGTCGTATACAATATCTATCGATTTTGTGGCAGTTGCGTTGCTTGGAACCTTCAGCATAAAAGCGAAGCAATTATCCGCTCAGGATTGAACAAATATATCGGCATATAACTCTATAATACACCAGATCAGTGTGAGATTGAGCAGCAACTCCGACGTTCAACGTGCTATATCATGTAGGTGCCCTTAAGGTTCATATCCGCGGCAGTAAACCATATTAACCCTCCCTAATGCTCCGCAATACTACACTGCTCCATAGTCAAAATTACACATTTTAAAAGAAAATCTGTTAAAAAATTAAGGAGAGGGGGGCTGGTCACACCCATTTTCCTAGCCATGACCATGTATCCCCCTAAGCCGAGTGACCCGGCGCACCTACGATATATGCTACACTTGACATTTTTAAAAATTCTTTACAGTGCAAGGTACTAACCTACACAAGAGTAAAACAACACATGAACGATGGAAATACTTCTAAGCCGTCTCAACTCAAAATCTTTCAAATTTTGCGACATTTAACATATTTTTCAAAATTGATATATTATACCTGATGTGCAATTCCTTTGAGTAAGTAGGTATATATATATGCTTGTGGTGGTGGTCTAACGACAGTTTGAAAACTGTATCATCTTGCATATCAGTAATTCCTATATTCATGGTTTCATATTTCGCAATTGGTGAACAAATTTATCAGATCTTAACACTTGGTGAATTATACAACGCAACTACTGTCATTGACAACCCGATTACCAGTTTCACCCAATGCTACAGCTCAAGAAGCGAGAAGCTAAAGATAATGACCACATTTATGCACACCGAAACTGTTGCCTGCTGCGCCAGTAGCTTGACTTATTCTTTGAGCCAACACTTTGGCTCATAAAAATACGGTCCTAAAATGAAGCTAAAATGCACAGCCAACTTATTGTCTCGGTTGCATGCCGGACTGGTGTCGTATAGCAACTATTGAAGACGTTCGAGTTTACGACAGTTTAATTTTAATATATTATAGAAATATGTAGCACATTCGTTTACATAAAGTTACTTTCCATGTACCATCTCTGGAAAATTCAAAAAGTGTTTGGGTTACAGAAAAGATATAAAACGAAAAAATACTTTACTCAATTTACGGCAAATCTGAGCGACAACTGAGCTTGCAATGTCTGGCCCTGAATTTGGGTCAATAACCTAGCGATTTTTGAGTCACATAATTTTGCAATATAGACGTCCAAAGAAGGTCCGCTGAGGGACAAATCCCACTCAGAGCCACATTAACATCCTACCCCTCTCACCGCGGGCAATTTCGATAAAATTGGCACAAATTGGATCAAATTTGCATAACGGGAAAATTAACAAAGCTTGCGGCGCAATTTAGAAAAATTCCAGGCTTACCTGCTCAACCCGTCCTAAGATTTGACACACGTGAAATAAGTCACCCAAATATATACATATAGTTACCAGCCTCTCACTCAATGACCTCAGTTAATTTAGGTTGGTCTTACGGGCCACACAAAAAATGGGTGTTTTCAAGAGCTCACGCTAAACGTACCTGCTTAGAATCGTCTTTCTTTTTAAACTGGTATCACTGGAAATACGTATCGTGTTTAATTTTGTGTTTCCAAACAAAATATTACAATGAATAGCGATATTTAAAGGTTATCGTTTGTAGTACGAAAAAGTTTCAATGTCGTCGAAAGGCAGCTAATGCAACGCGAGCTTGGCTTTCTTCTTCAGCAACGGGAATGGTTCTTACTGCCTCAATATTTGTTGTTTCCGTGCATCATAAAAATTTCGGCATCGGGACTCCCAGATGTAAAAACGTTCTGACGCCAATCGGCACAGAGTGCCCATGTAAACATCTCGGGCCTCAAGCTAAACTAACAATTTTGCTTAGCAACTCTCCTAATTAAAAAACATATATTCTTACATATATACTTTTGTTCGTTTAGCTGGCATATATACGTAGTCGATATCGTGGGGGCCCGCTCTAAGCTAATATGAGATATTCGCAAATCCTAGCAGCGCTATTTCGTTCATATCCTTACCATGTATTAACACCATCTAATAAAACACCAAGCGCTGTACCTATTCATGATTTTGGCGTTTGTCAAAATGTGATTACACTATAAATTCGTTTGGGAATTATGTTAATGGCACCATTGGCTTTAGTGGAACCGTTTGGGCACAATAGCTGAGATTCATAAAGAAACTATACATAAGTGCATTGCGGAAGTGCAAAATTTGGCTGGGTCAATACCACTCGTCGTGACGATGTGACCGCTCCAAGAGTTCCGAAAATTATATTTCCTCAATTATCCAGCCCAAATACGTTCCATAGACTGCCGACGCCATTGTAAAATACCTCTAAAGAGAACCATTGGAACTAGACGGCGGAAGGGAATCCATCATATATCCTTCACTGACTTTATCTATGTCAACACAAAACATTTGTCAATATTGGTACCTGTTTGGTCAGAAACGTTTTTCGATGCCTGAATTTAATCGAATTACCGACTCAGTTGCCAGGAAAGATAACACCCAAGACCAAGTTTTTGACCTCCCACAGAACCAAAGTATAGAGAAATAGTAATAATTTTCTAATCACTACCATATGATGCATTTTAAATCGACATGGAATAAAAACACGGGAAAGTGAAAAAAGTAAATAAAAAAACTATCCAAGTTTTGAAGGAGTAAATAACAAGTGCGATATTGAATCAAATAATTAATTCCGCACATTCGCTACCATGTGTTATGCACATTAAACTCAATCGTTATATATATATATCCTAAATCTTAACGGTTTATTAATTAAGTCAATTTAACAAATTTGTGTTTAAATCAAGCTTTAAAATATAGTGCCACAGCAGTATAACGGTGTTTTGATGCTACCGGTTATCCGATACCCAGGGTGCAGGACGTGGATCCAAAACACCGTTTCAATTTATCTCAGCTACTCCTCAAGCTCGTCCGTTGTCGACAGTACCGCTAGTCGCCCATAAAAACAATATTATATAAATACTGAATTACAAAGACTTATAATAATAATAGTAGTATAACTAAGTAGTGACCAAAGACATAAAATAAACAAACAAAAGGACAACGCAAAAGGCAGCCGCACATAATCCCAGCCCAGTAAACATAATATATTAATGTGAAATATATATTTATATTATATATAAAAGTACAATAGGAAAAACCGGAATTCCGGTTTCGACGAAAACCGTGTTCCGTTTACGACACCGGCAAAAGCTATACTGGACTCGTAAATAATCGGTTCAAAAATAATTTTATATGTACAGTATACAGTTATCAATCTTTTACTCAAAAATAGTCAAGTAAAACGCTAAAACAACTAGTCGCGTAAAAATTAAACAATCGTACTCTTAAGTCGGAACTTTTCAGTTTCAAACTTTAAACATTAAGCCGTAACAAGTAGTACGGAGCTTTGACTACTGTGATTCAAGCTTGTCCAAATTACATTGTATCAGGTTTTACCCAGTGGGCTTCTAATTTTTGAACACCGTTAAAAGTAAATGGCATCCCTCTAAAGTGGCCAGTAACTGCGTTCTTAGTGAAGTACGCTTATCAATAATTGCTAAATGTGCTGAGTACATATTATCACAGTTTTTGTCAACTCTAAGACTGTGTTCACATTGCGTCGCATACGACTCGCACCTGTATTTATATAGTTTGAACACTGCATCCGATCCTATCCGACGCAGCAGGCACAATTTAGTCGGACTGAACCGGATGATATAGTGAGAAAAATAATACATAGCCATACGCAGAGATAAGATAGATACAGAATTTAGCCGTGTTCACATTTCGTTCGATCCAGATTTTTGTTCATACTGCATCCGATCTGACACGGCTAAATTCTGTATCTATCCTATTTCTGTGTATGTGTATGTATTATTTTTCTCACTATATCCGGTTCAGTCCGACTAAATTGTGCATGCTGCGTCCAGATCGAACAAAAATGTGGATCGAACGAAATGTGAACACGGCCTAATACATCGGTTCAAAAAACAACCTTTAGTCAGTTGCGTTTCGGAGCGCAAATGTTTCCAAGGCTCCTACGGCACAGTAGTCGCATATCTAGGTAACTACGGTGAAGGGAAATAATATTAAGTTGGCTAGTGTACACTCACAACATGCATCAGAACGATGCCGTTTTCGCAGGGATCAATAATGAAAGGCATTTTATCCTTCTGACCGATAGCGAAAGCCCGAAACGCACATATCAATCAATGAATAAAACACAACCGTATAACGCTACGAGCAATTTAACTACGATTTTCAATCCCACACAGTATCTATATTTTTATCTTATTTATTTTAGCAGATATTGATAGGTTTCTAAGGCCAGGTTCCGCTTAGGGTCATTCCCTGAAATATATATTTATATATAATTATTCATTTTTAATGTGGCTGAGAATATAAACATACTAGAAAATATCAATATATAAATGCATTTATAACAAAGCAATACTTTACGTATGCCTATGTGATGCAACTCTTTAAGACAACATTAACACACATAATGTCGATGTTGAAATGTCTGGAATAAAAACATACAATTTCTCAATGTAATCGGCATAATTATATCCATCTGTTGGTGAAACTTATAGGCAAGGACATTCGTCACCTAAAAATCATCAACAGGATCGGAAAAATACTACTGCTACCAAAATAAGCCGGAAAACATGCAAAATTGGAAATCAAGTATTAGGCAATTCAATAAAAAATTTTCATTTTAATTACATAGCTACTGTTCATCACGTTTACTTGATATATACAGTTCCTGCAAAAAGTAACCGTGTCCGTCCGCTTTCACACGAAATTGCGTCCGTGCGCTTACAGACTAAATGGCGCCATTCATGTCTACACGTAATTGTGTTCGTAAACTTCCAGACGAAATTGCGTCCGTACGCTTCCGGCGGACCAAAATGCATCTGTACGCTCCGCGTACCGACGAAATTGTGTCCTTCCCGCTCCAGACGCAATTTCGTCAGCCAGCACCCGCGTTCGCACGCTTCTGCAGTTTTTTGTTCGTGACTGTACAGCTGTGTATTAAATCTAAACATTTTAGCCGACAACATTTTACAGCATTCATTCATTTAGCTGTCCAGGACACCCGTAGCAGTAACAACACTTCTGTAGCATTCGATACAATGAATATTGTATGGAAAACTACGGCAGTAGTTTGGTTGTCTTTACATCTAATCAAGAAGGCATAACGGAAGAGCATATCACATCCTAAAGCTCTCACGTCCACTCGTGTATGATAAGAACGACGCTTTCTGCGTTACGACCTCTCATTTCTGAGGCATCACTCACCTCACACGGGCTAACTTTAGAGCTCTGGGAAGTCACATACTGTTTGTTCCCTTTATGCACTCTTGATATAAGCTTGAAATATTTGACGCACACACTGCATAAGCTAATCGATTCTGACAATACATAGTTCGATTCCACAATAACTTATGTAAAGTTAATAAATATTTAGCATAGATGACTGTGAATTATTATAATTACAGTATAAAAACGCAGTGTTTATGTTGCACAAAAAACGACACGTAAAACACACAGTATATATATTACATTACAAGTAGAGGTCGGTTCCAGTACTTTTAAAAGGAAGGGGTCCTAAACCGTATGTATTCGCCCCCCCAAGTCAGCTGTGTGTAGATGACGCAGAACCAGTCGATTCCGGTTCAGGGGAGTAGATGGTATCGACGGAGTGTAGCCAAAAATTACCGCCCGCTCCCGATTTTTCCATATTTGCCACCGATTTTAATAAAATGTGCTGACCGGAACCAATGAGCCCCTGGCACCGACCCATTGTACATGCACCTACAGCCAGTTATGATACTCAAAACCGAAAACACCATAGATAAGCGAAATAAGGGCAACTTTTAATGTATTGTGACGGCAAATCCAACTTCTCCGACAAGATATATATGTAATTTCCAACTGACCATCTATCAACTAGTGTTGTTTTGTAAATTTTCAAGTCCGAATACAATATTTCTTCTACCAGACGTTCCGGCAATATTGGGAATGCTCTTGGGCCCATGCCCGTCCCTGAGTTGTACGAAATTCAGGTTCCAGCCCTGCTCTACGGGGCGGAAATGTACTTCCAGGAACTCGGCACATCGCGGTTTGTGCACAGTTGTCTACGCATTATACCGTACAGTTCATTGCTCTGGCACACTTCATACAACACACTTTACACCTTGTCGAACCTGAGGCGCCACATCTTGCAAACAGTTACAGGGATCCGTTTATCATGACCATGGAATCACGGTAATTAATGTTTCGTTTTTTCCTCAGGCATCGAACCCAGCAGTAACCAATGCTCGTATCACGGTTTATAGACCCGATGCAAATAAGATGTTTAATCCCGAAATTTGGCCATCTGGTGTCACTATCAGGGACTGGAAATTTAAGTCGAAGCCCCCGACAACCGCCGACGATCGCCGGGGAGACATCGATCAGCTCA
Organism: Trileptium ribeirensis; assembly: GCA_030248225.1. Classification (NCBI taxonomy): domain Eukaryota; kingdom Metazoa; phylum Nematoda; class Enoplea; order Enoplida; family Thoracostomopsidae; genus Trileptium; species Trileptium ribeirensis. Next base: position 2,915 of record JASANE010005622.1, on the reverse strand, counting down.
CAGCTGCCACAGAGCAGCTAACTGACGGCACCGTTAGTAAGTGACTATCTTATCTGCCGCTGTATGCAACGCTCAATCAATTAACAACAAATCTTCAATGATCAACAATTTCATATGCCATAACAAGCTAGACATATTTTTGCTTTGTGAGACATGGTCTACCAGGACTAACACAATTGCTATTCGAGAATGTTGTCCTGATAACTTTTCATACCTCGAGCGCCCTCGTTTGGGTAAGCGCGGTGGCGGTGTAGCCACGATATTTCGCAGTATACTTTTGCCGTCCGAGCTTCGACCTCTCAACCCTATAACCTTCGAGTACTGCACACAACGCTTCATGACAAGTAATGTCACATTCATATTGACTAATATATATCGGCCACCAACCTCATCAAATAACACTGCTGAAATTAGCCTAGAGGGGCGGGCTCGTTTTCTGGACGAATTCGCCGAGTTACTCGACGCAACCACTCTAAGCAGCAAATGTGTCCGTTTCTTCGTTGGGGATTTTAATATTCATTACAACGATCCTAATGACAACTTTTCCTCTAGCTTTGCTGAACTGCTGTTTTCTTTTGACCTCAGTCAACACGTTAACAATTCCACTCATATTTCTGGCAGCATCATCGACCTGGTTATATGCTCCAACGACTATAAGCCTGATTGTACGATTTTTCCTGGAGTTTCCGATCACGACATCGTATGTTTCAACCTTTCTGCCAAGATACAATTAGTCAAGCGTACTAAATCAATAGCGTTTCGTCGATGGTCTCGTGTTGATTTCGGTTCGTTCCGCGATAGCATCCAGTATGCGTTTGCGGACTTTCACCCAACCACAATTGATGACACCACCAACAACTATTATGAAATTGCTACCGGATTATCAAACAGTTTTGCGCCTATTACTATAAAAGTTGTCCGTGACCGTCCTCACTCACCTTGGTTCGATGGCGAGTGCAACGTCGCCAAAACCAATGTTCGTAGACTGGAACGGCAATGGAATAAGGCTCGCAATTCGGCGGCTGTCGTATCACTCCTAGCCAGCAGACGACGTTCTTATCTGCAGGCCAAGCGATTGTATCAAAAACTTTGCCAAACCAAGTCAAATTCTTTTTGGAGTAACCGCCTTGTAGCAGCTGGTAACAACAAATGGCCGGTTATTAACACCATGCTTTTGAAAAAACCGTTTACTGACATTCCTCACTCGGCCGTCGAGTTTTCTAATTTCTTTTATGACAAAGTTAATACCATTCGTGCATCTTTTGCTCCAGTTGCTACTAACTTCCTTATCCCTAGTTGCACGAAAATATTCAATGAATTCGTTAATGTTAGCCTTGAAGAAGTTTGCACCATTGTAATGAATAGGCCAAACAAACAGTGTCACTTCGACCCTTTTCCTATGCACGTTATTAAAAAGTGCATTGCAGTCATCGCACCAATTTTTGCGTCTATAATCAACCTTTCTCTTTCCACAGGCATTATGCCACAGCGTGAGAAGCTTTCTTCCGTTACCCCATTACTAAAAAAGCCATCTCTCGACTCCAGTGTACTTGGGAACTATCGTCCAGTATCCAACTTGTCGATACTATCAAAGCTCATCGAACTGGTTGTTCCCCGTCAGTTACAACAGCACATCAGTAGTAACGACTTGCTGTCGTCGATACAGTCTGCATATAGACCTCATCACTCAACAGAGACATGCCTACTTGGCTTTCTTAGCGATCTCCGGCTTAACAAGTCCAAGGGCCTATCTACTGCTATAGTAGCGCTTGACCTTTCTGCAGCTTTTGACACTGTCGATCATAACGCTCTGTTATCCAGACTTCATTATGATTTCCATATTGGCGGCACATGTCTCTCTTGGTTCAGAAGTTATCTACGGATCGTTTTCAATATGTATCTGTCAGTAGCGTGACATCTAATAACAGATGGCTTCCTTGCGGCGTCCCTCAGGGAAGTGTTCTCGGCCGTCTCCTTTTCAATCTTTACACAACACCGCTCGCCGATCTTATTCTTGCTGGCGGATGTCGATCTGCAATTTATGCTGATGATATAGTAATATATGTAGCATATTCTGCAAGCAACCAAATCGCACAACTCCAGCGACTTGATCAGACGATAGCATCTGTTGTGGACTGGTTACAAGCTAACATGTTGAAGGTCAATCCCAGCAAGTCCGATTTCATGGTGATCCACACCAATGACGGCACTCCCGGCTCGATTGCCATCAATGGTCATGCCATCAGCCGTTCTCCATCGATCAAATTTCTCGGTGTTACCATTGATGACTCACTATCACTGAAGCACCACATTTTAGACGTCAGCCGCATGTCCATGTGGCAGCTCTCTGAGATTCGCCGGATCAGACAACGCCTTGATCGATCTAATGCAGAGATTATGGTCAGAGCGTTCATCATCTCACGGCTGGATTATTGCAACTCCATCTATTGCCGCCTTCCTGCCATCACCATCAAACCCCTCACTAGAATTCTGCATGCTGCCGCTCGTACAGTGACAATCACTCGACGTTGTGAGCATATTACACCTGTTCTACGTAATCTTCACTGGCTCCCAATGCGTCAACGAATTATCTTTAAGGTTGCCTGCATCGTCTTCAAGTGTCTCAAAGGAGACGGACCCCGTTATTTAACAGACAATCTACAGCTTTGTGATAGCGAACGTTTATTTACACGGCGTCAACTTGTAATTGCTGATAGATCATTCAACAGCTTTGGTTGCTTCGGTCCTGCAATCTGGAACGAACTCCCTATATCTCTTCGGTCCTGCGACTCACTCCTGGTGTTTAGGAAGGAGCTAAAGAGTCTGCTCTTCCGTGATGCCTACAACTAACCTCTTTCATCGCTGAGCAGCATGCTATTTGAGCATGATTTCAGCGCATCATTCAACTTCAACTT
>JASANE010005621.1:0-31508 GCA_030248225.1 Trileptium ribeirensis | reverse complement strand
TCAACACACCGATTATTGTAACAATGTTAGGCATGCGCACCGGTACCGACCGTAGGGCGCCAAATCAGTGAACCCGAAAATAAAATCGTGAAAATTTCGCCCCTTGTCCCTGGCCCATCCGGGTACGCACCCTTGTCAACACAATTAATATTTCGCGACGGCAAACAGTGATCCTACTATTTGTTATGTTGGGATCGACCAGATACCTACAAGCCGGGATCATAATTGTTCCGTTGTGGTGCGAAAATCCTGCACCTCGGGCGGGCCGAGCGTGATTATACTGCGCATTAAAATAATGACACAATTTTATTTTATATCAGCAATGAATGATACACAAGTTGGATCACGCTCCACCGATACCTGGTCGTCTGTGTAGCTAAATTTTAACCCTTTTTTGTAGTACTTTAAATGTTCGTGGACTTAGTAGAAAAGCTCATGTTGTTACATCTCTTAAATATTTTCTTTTTTTGATTTATTGGACTCTTTACTTTAGGGTAGAAATCAATTTTGCGAGAAAAATGTGAGAAAAATTTTTGCCTAAGATTTAGCCCTTGATTCCGCGATGTGCAGCCCTTGATTCTTTAAATAGAAATTTGACAATTCTCCTGAACTTTATAGTAAGTCGAGAAGGTTTGTAAATATAATAATTTTAGTAAAATTTTCCAAAAATTTCATGAAAAGAGGGCAGACGGACGACACATAACCCTTTATGTCCCAGATTTCTGCCAGAAAACGTCCTTCTCCCTTATTATTCGGTATTTTTGGAAGTTTTCATTTATGGTCTATAGTATTTCGTTTCTTAGTTTAATTGTTAAATTTTTTGTACTGTGATTTTGAAAATATGTTTTCTATACCTTTTTACTTATACAGCACATTAATAATTATGCACAGTACCATTGCAATGTAATACATATATACACCTTAGCTCGTACCTCCTGAGAGGTTTAGGTTAAGTCGCCCGCGAGAAAAGGTCCGGCTGCCGGTGTGCCCTGATCCAGGTGTTCTCTCGGAAAAATTTCAGTGTAGTTTTGGGGTTTGTACGCTCCTTGGATTTTTTTTGCGTTTGTTAGAAAAGAGTGGCTAATACTAACAAAATGCTTAATTAATGATATCCCACTTGAAATTGGTTATTCTTCTTTTGGTATATTTGGTTTATCGAGATTATATCGCCATTATCTCTACCCTATTTAGGTGTATGACATGTTCGCAAATAGTGCCTTAAATCTTCACCTTAGACGTATCTCGCTGTTACTCGTTTTACCTGTACTCGCGCCTTTTGCTCAAACTTATTCTTACTGGTACTTCTCCTAGTAGGGTGTGTCATCTCTACCTTATTTCCTTTCATGCTCACGTTAACCACTAACGCTACTCTGTGTACTCGCTATTACTCATTGTGTAAGGCGTCTGAACTCAGCATCGCGGATTAGATGGCTCATCCACTCGCGCAGGTTGTGACGGCAGTGATTAGAGACCATCTGTTCGCTGAATTGTGGCCGCTCACGCCATTCCATATGTGGTTCGTCCCGTTCCCATTCTTCAGCGGCGTTGACAGCAATCGGCCAGCCGGGGACGTACACGTTATGGAGTGTGTTATGTCGCTGCTGATGGTTAGCAATTATATGTTTTAGTTCGACCGTCCAGGACTTTGCATCCTGGTTGGTCGCAACTCAGCGTGGTATCGGCGGCGCAATGATGATAGACGTCGTCGGTGAGACTCGCCGCGAAAAGACCCCAGGTGGCGTTAAACCTTCTTAAATGCGGCGTTCGGATTGGTCGTATTGAGCTGCCCCAGAGACGCCCGTACGTAGATATAGTTGAAGCCGCCCAGCAAGACGATACATTCAAGCTGGGGTGTTAAGACGGCGTTAGCATTAGCGTAAGAAGTCGGGTCAACTAGGAGTCTGGCCATCCATTAACCTGCCAGTTGTTGTCGGCTGCCACCTCTAATGGCAGGGCCAATGCGTCACTCAGAACCACTACATGGGCCAATACGCTTCCGGTGGTGCGATATTCCCACACTTCCTCCAATAAGCGTCCCATAATATTGTGGCAACGCCCCGGCGCCTCATTTCGATGTAGTTGCTGATTGGAGCGTACGACTACCCAAAAAAGCGTCCGTGGAAGCTTCTAGAGGTTGTTGGTCGTAAGTAAGCCGGAGGATGCAAGCGTACTCCGGTATGGCGAATCTGTTGAGCAATACCGGCTGCATAATATGTTCCAGCAGGGGGCTTGATACGGGCCTTGGTGACGTATTCTATGAGCTCATCCTTCAGCTCTCGCGCCCTGGTTTTGATTTGCAAGGCCGTTTTGGTCGATTGCAAGATTTCTCTTGCGGCGCCGTGATGATCTAGAAGGGAGAACACCTGGACATGGTAGTGTTTTTCTACCGTTGTGGCCAGAATGCCGTCGTTCTCGAAGGGTAGCGGCGTTTCGTGCATATTTGAGAGCTCCGGCCACTCGGTGCCGTGGCCGCGTAGGGTTTATTCAAGTCGACTTGACAAACCGGGATCGCAGGCTGCTGAAATAAGGCGGTCTCTAACGGAGCGAACGCTCCAACCGCTGGTAATCGCCCGCCGAGTCTATTGTTGGTTTGGTCATCACCGTTGCTATGGCGTCGTTTGTCGTCGCCCATCTGTAAAGAGAACTCAGATAAGTACAGTTTCTGATCACCTAGCTAGTAAACAATTTGCGCTGATCGCGTTAGCGCTTCGGGTGTTCTGTACTTCTTACTCTAGCGTGGATGTTTCTGTTCCCCTTTTACTTTTACTTTCTGTGTCACCACGGACTCAACCCATCGCTGTCGTTCCTCCCCTGGTTGAACGGTCCGACCGCGTCCCAGGCTTCGGAGCCCATTAGGGACGTTGGCCACCTCGGTGTACAATTACGCTGTGAAGGGTCTGGCGTTGGTCCGAGAGCTTTGCCTTCTTGGTGCCTAGTTTCCGGGCCCAGATATCGCCCGTTTAGTTAGCGGCCTTCCAGTGGGGAGTCGGTGGAGCGATAAAAATCCCTGCGTCCTCTCGCATGCGCCAGTCCAACACCACCAGGTGGCGCTTGATGCGCTTGAAATAGAGACTCTGTGAGTAGGCTTTCCGGGTTTCCAGCCATACGTCACCATATTCACCTAAAACGAAGTTGCAGTCCGTTTGTGGCGTCAGCAGGGCGTTTGCTCATTGCAGCAACTCCACCATGTTCAGCGTCGGCCAGGTGAAGACGAGCCAGTTACGCTCGTCAGCCACATTGAGGAGTGGCAATGCCCGTTCGTCGCCGACGATGATGACTCGGGGCCATGGTACGAAGCCATCTCAATGGAATGCGCGAATATCCTCCAACAGACTGCCAGTAACGTTGTGGCTCACTACCCGGTGATAGCAACACTGGCGTTGGGTGGTGCCGATGCCCAGAAATTGTCCATCGAGTCGTGCAGGAGTTGCCCACTGCCAGTGTTCTCCATCTCCTCGGCATATTCATGGAGGCTGAATTTGGCCAGGCGGATCGGTCGCATCAAATGAGGCTGGTACGACATTTGCCAACGCCTGATGATGATATGTTTCTGGCGCTGCGCGGTGCTGCGGAGCTATAGCTCGGTTGAGGAGATGTCCACTTCTCACAATTCCTTGGCCTCTTTCTCGAATCCCATGAGTTCTAGGACACCTAAAATGATGGTGTTCGGCGGAGCTGGAGGGGCGCCTTCCATCACGTTCGAAGTGGTCTGCCATGGTGTATTCGTTGGACAGTCGGCTCCGTCGTGTGTTCTTGAGCGCGAACATCTCCCATCACGATGATCTGTCCACGAAGCACTCGGGCACCTTGGGGTAAACGTACCCACCGACGTTTGCCGGTGCGTGCCGCACGCCGTTTGGCATCAACGGGGCGTTGATGTCATTCGCATTGTAGCTTCGTCGCATCTGTAATGGAGATACAGACAATAAGTCGATGTCTAAAGATGATTTTGTCAACAGATAGTTTTATGTCCTATTCCCTCTTTTTGCCCTCTTGGGTTTTTCGGGATCTTGGTCCAGGGGTACGTGCTAGTATGAGCTGGGATTAGTCTATTCGTAAGTCGGGGTCGTCCGAGTTAGACTCCTCGCGGCGGCGGTTGGTGTGTTCGTCGTCGCCAGGCTGCGGAATGCAGTTCCTGGATAGAATGATATCGTGGAATAGTGATCGTTCGTAAAGTTCCACTCGGTGTACGTTCTTCTGGCAGGAGTTCGCAGTGGTTGACACCACTGCACTAGTCATTGATGTGGTGAGAGTGGTGGATTGCGTGCGCGTAGTAGAGGAAAATCTAGTTGACGTCCCGGCAGCCTCGCCGGTAGGTACTCCTGGCTCTTGGAACCTAACACGCCTGTCCCCACGTAGGGATTATCCTACTTCGTCTGATGCCGCACCGTATGGCCTAAAGACCTAGCCTGTCGGTAAAGAACATGTCTAGTTAGGGATGTTGCATGAGCGGTGCTGGGTCGCATTATCCCGGATGACGTAGTAGTGATGTGTACTTGTTCGATGACTTGCATTGTGGACGTTCCCGGCTGTGCGGTACTAGCGATTTGAAGAGTTGATCAATCCTCCTTGCGCCGTCCTTGCCTGTTTTCGCTGGGTGACTCGCCCGACAAAGGCCTTTCCTCGCTCTTCCGTAGGTGCTTGTGTATGAGGAGGAGTGTCCAAGATTACTGGTCGATTGATTCTCCTCCGGGGTGTTGGCGCTCCGCTACTCGATTCTGTGATTGTTCGTCCGCTATGTAAACCAGAGGTCGCTTGCTGGGTACAAGGCGTTCTAGAAACGCTACTTGATGTTTCCTGTCCTGCCCTGCCGAGCCGCTCGGCGGAGAATGGTTCCTGCGAGGTTTGGTTAGTTCTCTCGTCGTCCGCTTCAGCCGATCTCACCACCTCGTCTCTTCCTTCTCCAGAAGTAGTTTCCAATATAGCACTGGACATTGGTGGGAGTCCTCCCAGTGGTGGTTTTATAATAGCAGGTCCATGCTGAGTCGGAGGGCATCAAAATCAGCTGAAATTATAGTTTACCGGCTTAGGATGTTAAAATTTCGCTAGCTGCGCGGCCCCTTAACCAATGAACGGTTTGGCACCAGTCCAATCATCTCGTCAATGCAATTCGAATAATACATAAAATCATACATTTACCGAGATTAGTTCGGGCTTCGGGAGTAACAACCTAAAAGATCCAATAAAATTTACTTAGATTAGGTACAGAAATTTAATCTTCTTTGATTTCTTTCCTTGTACGAGCGCATACCATGCGATCTTACCTCCACAGGTAGGCCACCTAAGGTGACATCCCATGTGAAAGTTCACTTATACAGCCAAGTACAGATGATAAAATACGAACAAGGGTTATATTGGATGAAACATGGCATGGTATGACTACTGCTCTGGAACAGGCATAGATAGATATTGAATTTAGAGACGGGTACATTTAAACATCTCAATAGAAGAAAATTAACCTAATACATAGATCAGCTGCAAAATTAATAGAGCTACAACAAAATTTAATACATTACATAGCATATGTAAATACTAGCGTTCTGATCCATTTTGATAATTTTTTAATCACATGGAAATTTGTGCTTTTGTAAATTATACTTAATATAGAACCTTATCACAATCGATGTATACTTCTTACGTGACGCCTACTTTTGCCAACAGCATAAACGTAGTATGTAGACGCGTTTGTCTTTGAATTCCGGAATTACAGGGATGAAACCTATATTTTGCTAATTTTTAATGTCTGCTTACCAAGTTTAAATGCAGCGTCAATAAATTTTTTTAGATTATATTTGAATTGGGATCTGTTTTTGGGGCTATGTGACTAGAAAATGGCGGGGATTTTCCAAATCGATTAGAAACAAAAAATAAAGTGGCCTCTAAATGTTTTACTTATATACTTGCCTCCCGGTAGTATCAACATCTATGCCGGTGTGCCCATTGTCATAACAACCTCATAATAATGTTTATGTACTCGAATATATATATAGGAGATGCGCCTAAAGTGCGTCAGAAAAAAGCAGGAAAAAAATGAAAAAAAAAATAGTTCAAACTTCATCTAAAATATTAGATTAATAAGTAGGGTTTTATGCGCAAAATTTGAACTGCTACTTCCTCGTTTCTGTATTTTCTGTTATCCTGCAAAATAATTCCTTGTGTGTACTTTGGCCCACCTGATATTTGTGTTTTTTGGTGATAAAAGCTTGGGGGTCTTTGGGAATCTTCTGACGCACATTAGGACATCTACCCTAATGTGCGTTACCCCCTCTTAATGTGCGTCAATCAGTTCCTATTCTGCGTCATAAGAATATATAAGATCCTAATATCACACATCGTATTGAAATTTCAGTTGAAAGAATTATGACATGTCCAACTCTTATAAAAGTCCCTTAATATGACTTGTATAGTTTTTTCCTAGGAAGACTATTTTCCCAGCGTGCCGTCTGCAGATCTTGTCAGTTCGATATTCATCCAATCTTATTTACAAAAAATAACCTGTATAGGTTTTGGAGAGCCTGTAATTCGCCATATACCTTAAAATGTATGCACCTAGGGCCGTGTTTTGTTAAGGCCAACCGCGGCTCAAGGGTCGGTTTTGATTAATCCTTCTTCCATTTGACATTTTTAGGCCGCTCTAGCTCTTGTAAAACGTAGCTAACAGCCGAGCTCGCCCTAAAATTTTCACAGAGGCCAGTCCCGACTTTCCGAAAAGCCGCCAAAAAACGAACGCTTACTTTTAGCTAGCTACAGAACAGTATGACATAAAATAAAGAATAAAACCTCGCTTTTAAGTCACCTAAAGTAACGTGTACCACTTCATACTTCTGCTGATTTCCTTAAATTTTTGAGAGAAAGATCCGGTTGTGTCGCTAAATAAATATTTTTGCACAACCACGAGACTATGGAACATTCTCAAGAGGGCGCAAACCGCCCTACTTCTACTAAGCTACTATAGCTGTGTATTTTATTCAGCAAGGGCCGAACTCACTATGCCAAGGGACGTTTTGTCCGGTCCGGAGTGGTCTCTGTGACAAACTCTGCCCTAGGTGCAGTCTTGGCTGCGCTGTGGCAAAAATAAAAATGAATATAATTTTTACTGAAAGTTCCAAAATACTGCTAAATTTTAGGCATGACACATACAAAAATAAAAAATCCACAGAAGTTAGACAAAAAAGTATAGCTTTTGGATTTTTCAAATCAGCATTTCCCGCAATGGCAAACAAAATCCAATAAATTGGCCTCTAAAAGTTTTACTTATGTACTTGCTTCCCGGTAGTTTTGCTTGTTTTGTGGTTGGTTTGGGTGGTGGGAAGGTGGGGGGATTGGTGTTGTTGTGTATTTGGTTGGTGTGAGGGATTTTTGTGCGACGTTCGCTCTATAATAAAATATCTTTGTTTTTTGTATCCTGTTTTTTATTATCAACATCTATGCCAATATGTGCTAAGAGTGTGCGTTGGGGGGTTTTGGTTGGTGGGGTTTTGTCTCCTTACTGTATATTCCCATTGTCATAACAACCTCATAACAATGTTTATGTAATGGGAACATCCAATGTATATATATTAATCGCTTGGGCGAGCCAGAAGAAAAAAAGGCACATAGGTATTTTGCGCCTTTGGGGTGTACTTTGGTTGGTAATTAGAGATAGGAGAGAGGGGGCGCAAAAAAGTGGCGAAAGCAAATGGTCAGAAGAAATGTGAGAATTTCGTTCGACCGCACTTTCCTTTTTCTTCTTTTTTCCAAAAAATCGTCGAGCGACAATTAAGAACAATATTCGAAAATATGCAGCTGGCACAGCTTAATTCTGATACATATATGATCTATCTTTAGAAATAAAATTTTCCTGTGGAAACAAAAATGACTGCGCATTTGGGCGTGACGCACTTTTGGCGTATCTCCTATATTACTGAACGTCGTTTTTCGTATGTGTTGAATAATGCTAACTCTGATGCTAAATTGTTGTATTTGTTAGGAGTAAAAACAATGTGTAAATTAAAAATTAGTTCTCATAAAATAACAATAGCGAATACAAATGCAATGAAATGTTTGTGCTTTGCAAATTACGAAGTACTGCTGCACGCGATCCATTTAACAGTCAATATGAGGCATTTATATCAGCAAGCAACTACACATCGATTATTAATTAAAACAATACATTAATTCACAAATATTACTATACCGGTTTCAATGAAGAAACAATTACATTGTTCGGGCCAACGCTGACCGTTCTCATTATTCCATCGGTCCCAAACCGAATTACAGTCAACACATGCTTTGGTGTATAAGCAACGTTAAACTTTGTCGGTCCAGTATCGCTGACTGAGCCGGCACTAGCACATAGTGCGGCTACGCCTTCATCGTAAATCCACAATTTAAAATGTCGCTTCGTGTCAATTGTGAATGGTATCGGTGCCGGTGGACAATGATTAATTGCAATTTTGGCAACGAGCTCACATTTAGAATTGTTTCGTAGAACGAGTTTTTGTAAACTTTGACTTATTTCATCGTAAACGATTATAAATTTTTCTTTACATCCTGGCGGATCGGCAACAATCAAATCGGCATAGCGATAGCCTGATTTTTGATGCAACAAAACTTCTTTGACTTTGTCTTTAGAGCGCTTTTTCACTAGCGTTGCCCGCCAAATTTCTGATACACGACCAGCACAATTACGAATTTCATAAAAGCCATTATCGGTAACAAACGTTCGTAGTTCAATGACTTTATCTTCCGGATCAACGTCAAGATCTACTGAATAGAGTGTTGTATACGGCAGCGAATCCACACGCCAAGCTTCAGTCCACCATTCATGAATTTTATCGGTTGATTGCGATACAATTTGTATTTCGTTCGGTAGCGTTTGATCGAACGCAATCGAACGAAGCATACGATTCGACGGTGCAGCGCTTCGATGAGAATTACCGGTATTTATATTGCAAAGAAGAAGCTCGAAATCAGACATAAATGCGATTAGACCGCTTGTACACGATATATCGACCCGAGTAAGCTGTCCGTTTATAGCCGGTCTTTCGAACGAAACTTCGTCTACGGGGATGATGAGATCTGAACATAAGTAGCAAAAACTATAAAAAATGTGATTTTGGTTTGCATTTAGTTTCGAGTTTACTAAACGTTGACAGGACAATTTTTTCAAAGAAAAACACTTATTTAAAACATACTGAAAGAGTTCTTTCACTGAAATTCAAAAGTTTCCTTTTTACGCCAGCATTTGTCACATATTGTATTGGAATACGAACAATATGTATTGTTGCAGCAATTTGTGTAAACTGTTACGAGTCTTGCTGTGCTGGAATTGACACAAAGTCGGTACAAAAGTTCCTACACTTATTAATCACAATTTTGATACTCCATCACGAATATCTGACGATGACTGACGAAGTTTAGAATTACTTAATATAGTGGCTCGGTGTCATGTTGAGTCATTTAAATTCGTAACAACGTGGGATATGCACATTATGCAAGATTAAATATTTTCAGAACACGAGTAACATCAGTTTTGATTGGCATTGCAAATTTTTAAAGGCTTTACTATTTAGTTTTATTGTCAGATGACGCTATGGGAACCGTGCTTTTTATTAGTTGGAGCCCGTAATGAAAAGCGCCAGCCATCGTACTAAGGTGTGACGACTGTAAATTCGGAACAATTAGCACTGCAATTAAGAATAAAATATGAATTTCAGCATATGGAAAAATCTGTCAGGCCCGAGCAACTAGTAATAAGCGGAAAGGCGTAAAAAAATAAATACATATCAAGCTATCTTTTGAAACTGAAAGCACTAAGTGGTTGAAAGCACCTATATGAATATACGTTTAGTAATAACGTATTCCAGCTACCGCTGGGCCTTCAGTACACTGAATCCAAAAATACGCTATTTTCGTGTGAACTAGCTTCATAACCATTAGCCTATTACCATACGTATCGACAGGGGTAGTGGGAGGTTACCCCCTTGTGACGGTTGGACCCCATCAAACCGAATTCACCCCAAGAAGCGTTCGTAAAACCAATTCTTCACCAACATGCCGTTCCACGCGACGAAGTAGCGCGGGAAAATTTCAGAAAAAATTGTCAAAAATTGGCAAAAATTTGCACAAATTAGGAAAAATAGACTAAACTAAGAAAAATTGGGTAAATTTGGCAGGAATTGAGCATAATTTTAGAGAAATTGAGAAAATTATGAGGTTCTGAACATTTCAAAAATTTGCACCCTCGCCCCGCTCCGCCCAGTCGATAAAATCTACCGTTCTTTGCTACTTAAACTGACGGACCTTCGACACCGACGCCTGTTACCCTATGCAATAGCAAAGATATTGTTATATAGTGTATCAGTAGCGCCTTTAGTGAGTTAAGGTTTGACTTACTGACTGAGTCAAACAATTTTAAGTCAGGTTGAGCCAAAAAGTTGCCTAATTTTGTCTGAGTCAATAAAGGACCGTCCACTGAGCCAAATCTTAACTAAGAGTTTTCAGAATGTGCGCCTAAATAAATATTACTTAAATACACCATTTGTATCTATAGTTATTTTGTTGAGAACATAAGCGCGTGAAGACAAACATTACTTGTGATACCGCGTAGTTTATAACGATATGCTTGGTGAACAGGTTACGGTTCATGCCTAAATAGTAGTACGTTACGTTGAATTTCGTTATAACGCTGAAGTACGTTTAGTGTTCAGCTCACCACTAACGTTTCAGTAGCAAGTGAAAATCTACATTCACAGCTGTGAGCATATGCTAATTTTGGAAAATAGTACGTAACTCAAAGACATCGCGTTGTGTGCGGTGCTGCTACACTATCAAGAGTACTGAAATTACAAATATCAAATCCGCTTATAGCGTGAATCCAGTATAAGTAATATCAAGAGTCGTGGGTAAAGGAATAGGGCCAAGGTAGCCCTAAGGGGCCGAAGCGTAGTGCATGCCATGCCGTTCTCGATATACTACGCCTAAATCTTAGCATAAGCTTTGGTTCTTATATGAGACATACACTAAGCCTAAGTCGGGGGGCTCCCGCTCCTCGAACTCTCCGCTTTAAGTTGTTCTTTTTCTAAGGATATAACGTAATGCCCCTCAGGGTTACCTGGGCCAGGAAGAAGTATTACACTCACCAACATTCTAATGTTAAAGTAGTGTTTAATGACACGGCCGTTTTCTGCCGTACCCTCTTACTGCTGGTAAAGGGGTAATAAATACTAATTCTACGCTATCAAACTATAAATTATCAAGGCAATTAGGTGAAGTAATTGATGAACTGTCTTCAAACAGCTATAAATACCAAGATACACACAAGTGGTGCAAATTCGTCACTTTGAAATAACAAGTTTAAGAAACACGCAATTTGGCATTAGGCACTGAAGACGTTAGGCGTAATTGTAATTTTAAACCGAATCTAAGCCGAGCCAGAAATACCAGCATCTTTGTAAGAGGCACCACAAAAAAATTTTAAGCTAAATCAGTAATGTAATTCAATTTATAAATTTAGGTCCATTTTTTTAAATTTTACAATATAGGTAGCACATTTTTCTATCAAATTCTTGCATAGCTTTGCGAAACAGTTGATGTGCTACATTATATAGCCGCATCTGTTGAAATCCATAAACAGCCAAAAACAAGATTTCACAAGCAAAGTCACATGTTAAACGAACACATACTTGCAGTTACAACCACAGTGTCACACTTGGTGCGTATCTTCTTTTTTATATTTTTACTTGTCGGGAATTTTTTGGAAATAGAAAATTCGGGAATTTCTGGGAAGTAAAAGTGTGGAATTACCAAGAAAAAACTTGGGAATTTTTGGGAAGAAAAAATAGAAATTGTCGGTAAACGGCAAAATTGAAAATTTTGGGAAGGAAAAGTCGGGAATTCTGGAGGAAATGGGTAAATTAGGAATTTCGGAAAACGGAAATTTTTGGAAAGGCAAAATCTGAAACTGTCGGGAAACGCGAAAATCGGGAAATTTTGCGAAGGAAAGGCCGGAAAATGTCTCGAAACAGGAAAACAGAGAACTTTTGGGAAGGAAAAGTCGGGAATTGTGGGAAATGGGAAAATCGTCAAATTTGGGAAGGAAAAGTCGAGAATTACCAGGAAACGCGCAAATCGGGAATTGTCGGGAAACGGGAAATCCAGGAATTTATGAGAAGGAAAAGACGGAAATTTTAAGGGAACGGGAAAATTTATTAAAACACAAAATTAAAAAATATTTGGGACGGAAAGGTAAGCCCTTAAAACAGCCACAGTGCACAATTATTTCCCTTAACCAGTTATGCCTGAATCAGAATGTGCGAAGCTTTGTAGTTCCGAGATTGCTTGAAATAATTTGAATGACTGCTGCAATAAAAAAACAGGGTATTACACAAATACGCTGACAACGGCAGTTTATCGTATATATAAGGTAAAAGCATTTTAGAATTTTTCAAAGTAGGTATATTGTGCAGATTCTCATTATTTTTGAATTTTGTTAGAAGGACTAAGGAGAAACTTGCAGAATTGGTATGTTAATTTCTTTTTCACATACTCATTCTTGCATTGTTTCAGCTTATTAATAACACAAACGTATAGTTTTATACTCTTTGGATCAATGATTAATCATTATAGAGCAAATAGCATCGTTATGTATTGGTTGGTTATATTTGCAATGTCACACAATTATATATAATCTGGATAATAAATTGTTTTAGTATTTTAGTGAAGAACGGGCGTGAAAAGTGGTAACTAGAACGTTAACAAACTCTGCTCACTTAAACTGCGGTTAGAGTGCTGTGTAAATCGACGACGATCACCAGACTTTTCTGTAAAAAAGTGTAGTAATTATTAGTAAAGCATGTTTTTTAATGATCTAATGACCATACAAGAAAGCCAATAATACATATATACAGCATGACCGGTCGTAGAAAAGTGAAAATTGACTGAAATTTATGGACAGTTTTTCTGAACTTTTTTGCTACGGAAAATGACAATGAGTGGTATTAGCCTTCAGGGGTAGCGCTTTATATCGTTCCCAAGATTCCCAGCTTTTTAGGTAGGAGCGACAAGCGGGATAGCCATCTTAATAAATTCACACCCCATAAAAGTTCTATTGTCGATCTGCGAATCGCGTAGAACGCTTTGCTTTTGTGCAAATAGCTATACATCCAGTCGTAGCTGTTTTTGTTTCTTGCAATATATATAATTAACAAAATACGCGCATCCAATGGGCAGTGGCATTTGTATCTATTCTTGCAGCAAATTCTAACATGCAGTTTTTGAAAAGCGATTACAGAACAACGTCCCGAACTTAAAATTGGATCCAGTTATTTATTTAACGTTTAGCGGAATTACGAAAAACCTTGTTGGACAGATGCTATGGTTTTATAGGTCTCTAGCTCGTGTGACCTGCAGAGTCTGACAAAGTCGAAGGCAATATCACAGCTTTCAGGCTGGCACTAAATGCGTCACTTTAGAGCGTAATCACAATAAGTATTTTGTCTTTCATTGTCTCACTACAAAATAATCGATACGGATGCGTTACTAAACACTCACAAGGTTGCTTGATTCCTTGCGATCACCGACAAACAAATCGTTTACTTAAAATTAAAGAACGATTTTTAGATCATGTGAAATATTCCCCCTAGTGTACCACTTCAAGTTTTTCCGCCCATGAATGATCGTATTGTTTTTGTATCTCTACAAGCCTAAGACTAAGTCTAAGCATAGCCTGGGGTCACAAACATAAAATTTTATACTATGGTCATCATGTCAACTTTTCCCCACTTTTGAATCAGAACAAAATTGACATGAGCTTGACTGCGGCAATGTTCTGCTTTTCTCCTCAGAAAATTCACGATAACTATCGGTGGTATTAAATGCATATATTAATGATAAAACTGCATCACATGAAAATGCAAGCCCTCAAATATTATCTGCGAGCAATGTTCATGTTGGTCTGTTTACATTTTCTTTATGATTTAATTCAGAGCGAGGAAGACGTTGTGATTATAGACCGAAGAGGAGCGGCAATATAAGCCATTCTGTTCCATATACGTAGTGGATTAGCATATAGTTTGCGTCTAGCGTTCCGATGACGTCTATGGTTAGGTTTAGCTATCCAGTTTAGCCAAGCCTGCGAGCTTCCGCTCTGAAAATTTATTTTTATTCAGACTAAAAACATATGTTTTCCCTTTCAAACAATTCGTTCCTAATGTTTGAAAAAGCAAGATGTAAAATATTCAAAAGTAAAAATGTATTATACCATTTGATTTTAAGGAGTTGGAGTCTTCAGTTGTGTCGTTGTTGAGATCGACATTCGTTGGAACTGTGTTACATCGTGATACTCGTCTGCCGCTTTGGGGAGTTCCATTTTCAAGGGGAATAAATTCGACGTTAGATACAAGATATTTGGCTACCTGAAAATAACCTGATACAAAAATAAACTACCTGATACAAAAATATTGAACATTTTCAAAAAAATTAGTTGTATCCCGTTTTACAAGAAGTTTTGTCGCACCCATTCAATAGTTTAATTTTATGTTTGCTCACAGACACTCTCAAAGTGATACTTTAACCTTCAACTAAAAAATATGTTGACCTTATGACTGCTGAAACTACTTCGGCAACAGATAATAACTATTTCAAAGCTGTATACAATTAACAAAATCTGACAGAAAGCATTAGCACATATCGATTGCTGGCTCTAAATAGCGCCCGAGCACCTCCATCCCCCGTCCCCAACGGAACCAGCCTCTCTCTAACCTGACTGACATCGCGTACATATATTAGTCAGCTTTATCACAATTACCTCAAGATCAAAATGCAAGCTGCTCGAAGGTTTAAGATTTACAGTATTGCTTCCGGTGCGCTTAATGTATATTTTACGTGTTTTGCATATTTTTATTGGTATATATAATTCATACATTGACCGATGCACGAAAAGTCGCAAAGGTTAGGTAGCCAAGTCCCGGGGGAAGACTTACTTCGGCTTCCCAGAAGGGGGGAGGTCCGGGCAATAGGCGGGTAGGCAGGTACCACACATCCTGCCCCTATGGACATGTATGATATAATTTTGTGTATATATAATTCGCGATACTGAATTACAAATATTTTTCAGACCATTTATATAGCGATGCCCTTGTACTGTATCTGTTGTATGTATTAATAAATATAGGTAGGCCACACATACCTCATCTGGCGTAATTGAAAAATATATTTGAAATTTCTGTTCATTGTCCGGCGGAATTAGCGAATCGTTAACGTTTGCACCAGCAAGCTGCAGCACCTTCGCTACAACCTTTTGGCCTGAAAAAGATATATCATACATTCTGATCCTGCGAAGTTTCGGGTGGGGGGGCTGGGAGGGAGAGAGAGGCTAGCCACAATCGCTGGGCCGGGAGGCCACCTCAGGGGTAGAAGGGTGGAGGTCCTCCAGGGGTGGTGAAAATAGTTGACGACCTGTCATCCTATTTATTTTATCCAATTTTCACCCTATTTTAGGCAATTGCTGCTGAGATTTTCTGAATCGCCTTCGGCACGCACGCGGGAGAAGCGGGGTGTTGTGGGAGTTTCGGCAGGGTGGTACCCTCAGGTCGGGATAAACATAGGCATCTGGGGGGTCTGAGGTGTCAGAGGGTCGCCTTCCCAGAACCTCTCTTTCGGCTTGTATATATCAACCTTTCCATTTTTGTTTAGTGTAATTTAATGTAACTGGGATAACTATTATTAAGTTGTTTATTTAGTATAATTCTTTCAGATGAAGCGGTAGCAAACGGCAAATATTGCGCTTGAACGTTCACAGATGTATGTATTTCTACGCATTATAACATGTATATATTGTCCAAATTATATTCATACACCATAAGTGTCGATGGGGAGGCAGGGTACTACCCGTAAGGATCAGAGCTCCCCAACCATATTTACCGCCCGAAGGCCGGCGCACGTCGAAGGAGCGCGAAAAATTTTAGCAGAATCAGAATAAGCAAAAATTAGGGTTAAATTGGTAACAATTAATACAAGTGCAAAAATGATGGCGGGGACGAGAGGTCTACTTCCCTCTGCCACCTCTGAGCATCTCCTCGCCGAGGACCTCCTCTCCCCCTCCGACAGTCTACCTGCTAAGCCGACGAACATTGGACACCTCTCACACTATTTTTGTGACAATTGCGACGCGTATTTAGATACAAAGCATACGCCGTCGCGCTTACTGTTGTGCGATGCGTGAACATAGCACTGCACCTGAACTCATTCTAGAATAAAGTAAAAGCTAAAGATATAAAATGGTTCACTTTGCATGATGGTGTCCTACCTATATATAGTAAAACGTTTGTCACTAATTACAGTACGATCGGTTTCAACAACGGCGTCGCCATAAAATTTCACTTTAAGGGCACCAACTCATTACGGGAGTCCACTCAGCATAGTGATTTGAGGATAGCATGTTGACAATAAATTTTGTTGCAGTTGCAAAGTGGGCGAATACCAATTTCGAAATGGAAGCGCACTTTCCCCAATGACGCCCTGGCGACACCCCTGGATTTTAACATGGTAATTTAGTTTCATGAGACATAACTCAACCTAAGTATATACAGTAAACGCATACCGCAACCTATGTACCTGACTGATCGCTCCCAGGGCTACTTGTGGACCGATGAAGCACTGGCGACCGAGTTGGCCTATTGACGCTAAACTTCGTTCCATAATGGGTAAGAAGACAATCTTTTAGTTCTTCAAGTTCAGGTTGCTGTGCAAGTTGACGATCGAATGCTTCCTCCACTTTAGACAGATATAGCTGAAAGAGTACTTATTTTAAATAAGTAATTTTTTGATGAATAAAAAGATTTATTTGGAATAATTATTGCCAAAACATATGAATTTTCACTAATGCTATCACTGTGGTTACTTGCTAGCATCCGCGTACATCATGTAAAATGTCTGAAATTTTTGAAAATTTTTTTTGTCAGAATTAATGAACATTGAATATTGATTGGCTGCAAATGTAGTAAAAACTGTGTAGAGAGTACACAAGAGAATATCATAGAAAAATTTAAGAATACATTGATTGGTAATAGAAATCTCACAGCTTTTCTCTATGCAATATAATATGATTCAGCAAATTGTCTGAATATGCGGGTGTCGAATATCCTACGTTTGTTATGACTTTGTGAGCAAAATTTATTTGGAAGAACGAACTATCACGGAATAAAACGATTGCAAGTAGTTCCCAATAAATGCGGGCGGTGATATTGAGCTACCTTCATTATATAATAAGTTAGGAACACAAAATAAAAACCCATACACCTCCGCCAAGTAAACATCCTGACAAACTTGCTTTTTTGGGTGCATAACCTGAAGGAAAACATTAATTTTCAGAGCACTGTTTGGTGCGCCTGTGAGAACGAACTGTGGATTCACGACGTATAGTGACAATAGCTAAACGCAGAAGACCGAAATGTTTACTACAAAGCACGTAGCAGGGTATACGGAACATATATGTTAAGTTTAGAAGATACAGATTCCTTTTATTCTTAAGCTATACGTACGTCATAACAACGAACGCTTTTCGTATTGACTAAAACCTTTTTGTTTTTAGTTTAACGGAATATTAATTTTTGTTCATTACTTTTATAACTCGTATGTATTATTGCATTGCGTTTTTTCGATCCTAAGCCATCTATGTTCCTAGAAGGATAACAGAAGTAACCCTCCTGAGACTTCGGACACCGTGGCGCCAAGCGCAAATCCCCCCGACAGGTCGGTCAACCTCCCCCATAGCGGCGCCACCGAAGAGGCGCACATCCAATCCCCCGGAACTGATGACACCCGCCTGGGACGCCGAAGGCTTTTCCGCTCTGATGACCCGGCTGCAGCCACCCAGGGACCTCGGACCTTGAGCATGTATGTCCTAAAAGTAGATAACTTTGTAACTCACCATGTCGGTGTTTGTGTGGTTTAATATATACGTAAAATAGGACAGAATTATCGACATTGTAATATTTAAACAGGTATTAGTTGTATACCTTAATGGCACGTCTGTTAATCTCAGCCGTTGTGGATTCTTGGCGTGCAACTTTCATTTCTTCAATATACTCGATCGAATATTCAACTGGATCCATTTTGTTCCATTCGCTTATCCGGTGTGTTTTTCTATAATATATATTTTGCAAATATGTGAGATTAAATAAATATTACAAATAATGCTCTACAAATAAAACATAAATAACAGGTTCCTTGTGCTTATATATACATAGTAGATATAGAAGTGTTTCGGTCTCTCTGTGGGCGAAAAACCAACTACTGTAAAATTTAGGTTAAATATAAATAACGAAAACGACAAAAACATTGTTAAATCGCAATTTGTATTGAAACAGTCATTGTATATTCATATAAAATGAATAATAATAGGAAAAATATATCCAGACCGTCTTTATCACGTTATTTGCCTTGAAAACGCCAAAAGTAGTAAAAGTCATAACTACATAACTAATTTGTCCAAGCTAATAATATGAGTTATCATTTTTCTGTAAAGACGTTGGTTTGATACAGAAATATTGGATTTTTTCTAATTTAGTGCCCTAAGAGCAATGGTAGTCGGAAAGCCTAGACGTATATCACCGCAACTACAGGTACCTTGTCGAAAATCAAGCACTGCCTAGCAGTTTTAGAAGCTGAATAATGTATTTTTCTGCATAGTGGCGCACATGCAACTGATGTGCATCATTGTATGCATTCAGCGCAGTTAAGTCTTGATTCTAGACGGCCCATACAGCATCAATTTACTATATGATGGTTCAGTATAGGTAAGGGGCTTGCAAATATACAGCTGGTGCATATCTACTCTTATACATACAGTAGATAGTAAAAACTGCTAGAACAACAAAATGTTACGGGCATATTTTTATCTTTTAAAAAATTTTAACACGTGGGTACGAAACCGCTTGCTAAGCTATAAAAGTTAATTATCGTGACTACATGCTAATGCCGTTAAACTACATGCTGCTCTGAGATTGTTGAGCTATCAACTAATGGTTTCGCGATATAACTAGATGAAACGCTGTGACCGTCGGGTCGAAGCTAGCAGGTTTTTGGTTCAAAAAAGTAAAAAATAGCTGGGACTAGCTAATTAATTCGTGCAGAAACTAAACAATTTTTGATATTTTAAATAGCACATCGTGAAAGTTAATTTTAAATTCCAATCACAATTAAATGACGCCATTAGTAGAAGACTATCGTGGGCTACTAGCCACCATCACTAAAGCCTAATTTTGGCCAATTTCGTATACGTAATTGTTATTGTACTTCTGTAAAACACTTCAAACTAATGCAGAAGTGGCAGGCGAATTAATGTTTCATGTGAGCAAGGGTTTTCAACCCAACAGTTGAAACCAATGTAGTATACGACATAGTCACTGATCCAAATTGATATTTTGTAATAATGCTGGCTGCAACTAGTCAAAATGGATAAAATGGAAAAATTGTCACAAATATGATCCTGATTTTTGAAAGGTCTCAATGAGCTGAGCCGAATATTACCAAAATTATCACTGTATCTTCAAAACTGATATATAATTTTCAGGCTGGGGTATCACCGAAATGACATTGAAAAATTTAGTCTCGTAAAAGTTTACGTCTCCTAAATTACAGATGACAAAATCAAAGTGTGAACAGCTTTTTCCAGAGGAAGGAGTGATTTTCAAACTAAATTCTGGTACTAATGCTTCGGAGATGTGCGAATTTAACTGCATTTCCTTTTATTTGCATGCATTCAAAGATAAACAGTCTAGATACTTCCGCCCGCCAATCCACTTCTGAATATATGGTGTTGTAGTAAAAATTTGACGCTTCTAGGTAACAGCATGACACCTATAAAACAGAGCAGTAAAATTATTCTGTAAAAATGACAAACGATGTTTTGCTAAATTGTTGTCATTTTATAACCATTATCTGCGTATGATAGCCTGTGTTTAATAGCTATCTTTAAAACACATACTGAAAACTTACCAATCATACCCATGTTAATACACGGCGTAAAGCTGCTAAAGAACCCAGCATGTATGTGGGATATATCAGGTTTATGATAAACCTCAACGGTAATTAAACAGATAATCAACCCCGACTTTAAAATTTGACATTGCAGCAGTTCTGTAGGATAATTACTACAAAATGTTGAATTTGTCTTATACTATTCATTAAATTCAACCAAGAGTTCACGATGAACCATTGAAGAAGAGCGTGACACTCGTGACACGCTACGTTATGTATACGGTCTGGGATGACGCAGTCCATTTTTCCGTTAGTTGTCCCACTTTTCTGGGGGAGGGGACCAGTTTTCCCACTTTTGTCTTGTTCCCACCAACTTTCTTTCCTGTTCGGTTCAACCTTTGTCCTGTGTTTCCAACTTTAGTTCTGTCCCTCCCGCAAGTTTGGGTCTGCACCCCAACTTTTGTTCCAAATTCGAACCAAAAAATATGTTTTATTTTTTGATTTAAATTTGGAATAAAAGCTGGAGAGAAGAGAAGAAAACCAAAGTTAAGTGGGAGAAAGGACACAACAAAAGTTGGAAAAGCAGGACAAAAGTTTGGCAACACAGGACGAAAGTTTCTGGAGGCAGGACAAAAGAGATCAACTTGTCTCATTTCTGCAAAAACAACTAAGGAAAAAATGAACCGCATCATTCCAGAAAATGTATACTAATGTAGGGTGGCATGGGTGTTACAGTCTTCAACATCGTGAAGACTTGATTCAACTAAATCATTTACGTTCGCATCAGAACTTGGTTACATCGACTTTTTCAGGAAGCAGCCTATCACATAATTTTGACGGCGTATATATCTACAGTGCAGGGTCGTAAATACGAGCTGAGAGGTGAAGCGGTTCGATGAAAATTATTAATTGACCACAGGCAGGAAGTTGTTGGTCGCGTTCAGACATAGTATAAATGTGAATTAGAAGCGTGCTAGTTGGTTGACAAAACGGAGGGTCGGAAACTTTGAGGGACACCGTAGTCTAAAAACTGGAAGGAACCGGGGGAGTCAGGATCGCAGTACCTCTGATACTCGGCGCTCACGCTCCTGCTACAATGATCAAGAGCTTACCAAATAACAAAAGGGTTAACATGAAAATTGTGTGCACTGCACCAGCAAAATAAACTGTACCGCGAGCTCATTCCACTCGCGTGCGAAGCGAGCGAGTGGAACGAGAATTTTCAATTTTGGCTTTAAGGGGGGTTGAGGAGGTCCTGTCTGTGTGTGTCTGTCGCACCTGGATCTCGATAACGGTTGGGCGGATTTTGATGCAAGATAGGTCATTCGAACCGCAATGGTCGATCTAGGTGTAGTGACGGAGCCCGATTTTTGAATTTTTTGCCGTGGGAAAAGTTATGGGGCAAAATGACGGCATTTTGGCCCATTTTTCGGGCACCCCCTCCAGTTTTTGCGACCTTTCTCAATAAGTACACGAGATATCCGTAAACTAATAGGCCTATTCCATGTAGCTTTACCAGAGCTCTTCAATGATATATAACAAGTTTTTCAAGTACTTCCCAATCTGGAGTCTATAAGCTTATAGTTGGCGCCAAATTTCATATTTGGTGAAAAGTCGTGGGAAATGCACCTAAATGTTTGCTTATTGTTGGTTTTAGTGTCGGATATGGGGGATTCTGGGCCAACAAGCTGATTGCGAGTATCAAAATATTGTGTGGCAAATATTTTTCACACTTCTGCTTCAAACTAGGTATGAAAAATCAGATTTTTCTCAAGTGTCGGTTTGAATTCTTTAACGTTATTTTCACGGTCAATTTAGGGTTTTATTGAATTATTAAATTGTTAGTTGATTGTTTCTGTACTCGTTGTATGATGTTTTGTCTACTGCATACGTTGGATATCAAAAGAGGCGGGCGTAACTATGACTCATCACTCACGGTTTATATAATGCTGCACCTACGTAGTGTGTGTAGGCTTTGTTTGTGTGTGTTTTCTACAACAGACTTCGGGGGATTGTTCTCACCACTCGAATTCTGGCTCGCAAGCGCGCTTCACTAGTATAGATAAATATCGCACAGTAAATATATAAATTGTTTACTTTGAATGCTCTTTTATGCTGCATTTACTACATATAGCTTGAACACAGTCCTTGCACCACCACATATCTTCAGTTTCTTTATGTTCAAGGCATAAATCGCATTTAATTTTTCCAAAGTAACGAGACGGCAAGTACTGAACACCTTCTGTAGCGTTTGTTTCTTTTCTACACTCCGGACATTGAAGTTTAACCACCACGACTGGGTCGTTTCTGAAATTAAAAAATATTTATCTAAGAGTAGCAAAAGAGTTCGATTCGGCATTACTAATTAAGTTGGAAGTGTATGATACATAATTCATTAGAGTTTATTGCTTGCAAATTAAGCAATGGAGGTGGGCCCAAAATAAACTAGGAAAACACTTAAACATGATATTTAAGCCACAAAAACAAACAACGTCATGACTTATGAATTATGATCTTAACTGCACGACACACACCCAGCTATAACATGTGTTCTTCCGCATTTCTGTATTTATGAAACAAAACTAATTTTTTGGGATATCATTAATTTATTCGATGTTGGACATTAATGAACTGTTTCGTCAACAGAGTTAGCTAATTTTGAAGTTAGGTGTTAGTACTATTTCGGACAGTAGTGAACAACTGGGCCTTACGCGATTGGAATATCACATAGACGGCACAAAAGTTTATTGACACAAAGCATCTGAAGTAAGAGTAGCTCCTGCAAGTAGCTTTCTAAAGAAGCACAGTGGTTGTTCGTCCGTGTTCTTCGTAACTCGTCACAAGATGGGTATATGTTAGAACAATTACCCATAATTACACCTGATTTTCCGTTTTGTAAAATGTTTTACGCACCTGAAATTCTTGGACAAAAACTTCTAGCATTTTGGATCTACTAGCATTTTGAGGTACAAAGTTTTCCAGGGGAGTCGGATAAAAAAAGATGAACTTATAATCGGGAATTTACACCTTTAGCGCACAACCCTTTTTGTTAGGGTAGACATTTTCGAGCTATAAGTCGCTGTATAGAAGATATCACAAAAAATGAATTATTAAAAAATTAAAAAAATTACTTCAGCTCTTTTTAAATGCGAGGTTTTCTTTTGAATTGAAACCTTATAGAGTTGCTTAACCTATTAAACGCATCGATTTTATTGTTTTAAACTTATAGTGGTATTGCAATGCTCATGGACTCTAAAATGGCCTATTTTGGCACCAGATAGAGAATTTTTTTTTGCAATTGTAAAATTTATTTGTATGTAGAAGCCTAGAATGGATATGTGTGTTTTTACGGTACACTTAATGCTATGAAAGGAATACTACTCTCGTTGTACGGTTGTATTTGCTTTGTACAACAATGAACTTCAACATGAACGGCTTATTCTTTGAAAAATTACGGCTAAATTTTAAAAATATGCTTCCAACTTTTGTCTTTGGAAAAATAGCGGGGACCATATTGCTTTTAATTTTTTAAATTCGCTGTGAGGTTTCACTTCCTGTATATTAATGAATTATTGTGTTTATGGGACTTTGAAACGTTTAATTGAGAGCAAGCGATTTCGATATTTGTGTGAACCTATCGATAAACATTTCAAAACTGCAGTTTTTGTCATCCACCAGTAGGTTTAAAATTCTGTCCACTAAACCATGTCACACCCCTTATTAAAGACAGACAAGCCTTACTCGCGCTGTTTCTCTTCACGAACCTACAAATTAGGAATACGCATATCCAACTTTTTCATATATATCACCGCTTTTCCCGTGTACATGATGTATGATTTGTCACAGATCTCAACGGGTGGTTGGCTCTAATGGCTGAGAATCTAATTAGTAGTTACATGGCTGAGAATCCAATTTATAGTTACATGGCTTGATTACACATTCTCTTCAAAAACAGACTTTGGCCTAAACTGACTCATTATTAAGCTTGCACGGCAGTTTGGTTCTTTATGCTTGAGGCGAACCACTATGTCATAGAGTTATGAAAAATCTGAAAATCAATATCTTAGTCAGTATGCTTGTAATAACGCGTTGACTAGATACTTTAAACGAATCTTTTAGGCCTTAAAGGATTAACATGCTTGCCAGTATATACGGAATAGTGGTTGTTCAAACCCAACCAACTCACTAGCGGAAAGGCGGCGGTGGCGGTGGTTGGAGCTTGAGCTCCCATCAAATATTACCTGGCTATAAAAATTTGAAAAAATAAAATATAAATCGTTTTAGTAGTTTATTCACCAAGAACGGTTCGACGCCGGATCCCCTGGCACGCCACCACCCCCGGCCGTCAACAATTTGTGGATTCGCTTGGTGCTTTAAACAAGATGCTTTAAAAGAATCCTTAGGCCTTAAAGGATTAACATGCTTGCCAGTATATACGGAATAGTGGTTGTTCAAACCAAAAGAAATCACTAGCGGAAAGGCGGCGGTGGTTGGAGCTCGAGCTCCCATCAAATATTACCTGGCCATAAAAATTTGAAAAAAATAAAATATAAATCGTGTTAGCAGTTTATTCACCAAGAACGATTCGACGCCGGAAGCCCTGGCACGCTACCACCTCCACCCGTCAACAATTTGTGGATTCGCGAGTAAACAGATTGCATATCAAAATATATCAGACCAGAATAACTCGGTCGTAATTTTCTGCCGCAATACTACACTATGCTATATCTGCGCTAGGCCAAGACTGACACAGACTGTAACACCATTGTAACAATGCAAAACTCATGTAGACAAACTTCAATTCAACTAAATTTTACTATATTATCTTGTTTCTAAGCCTGTACACCCTGAAATGGGTATATATTTTGTAAATATTGAAAAAAAAATTTGCATGGCCCCTCCCAACACACCCCCAAACCTAAATATCGAAACACAGACTACCTCGAATATGTGTGGTTCTTCTTCCACTAAAATAAACATATATTAAATATCCTCTTTTATATAACAATATATATACATAAGTATTTGATATTTTCTGTCATATCAGGTTTCTCAGCTTACTTAGCCTCGGTAAGTGTCCATTACCAACTACCGTTGTGCCTTTACTGCCCTAAAATATGTTCTGACGGTTAATATATCGGCAAAAATTACATAGTTAGTCATTACTTAAGATATCTAATTTTTGTTTTACCTTTTTGCTTCTGTTTTCCAAATATCACTAAGGTTCAATTTTCCCGTGAATTAAAAATTCTCCGTCCGAGGCGCTCACTATATACATATCTGCAATAATATGGTCTAAATTTTGTCCTGAATATGTAACACTAACTACGAGATGCACGAGCGAGCTTGCAGTTTTCCGTTTGATACTATATTTCCGGCAGTTAAAGACGCAATCATCGCAGTCTTGAAGAGTTGCTATTCGGTATTGATATAATAAACTCAATAGTGACCAAAATGATTTTGCTTACGAAGTTTACAGATTAGCGGTCGTGCATTTTGATTAACACAGATGAAGTATTACAGTTAGAATCTATTGCCTAATTTCAAAAACATCTAAAACCAGCATGATTTTTTGCTGCTTTGTACACATGTAATTTACAGCCTTGTTAGTAATTCGTAGTATGAATTTTAGGTGTCTATCGTTCGCGGTTCGGCAATATACGGCTACACGATGTAAAAGCGGCACTGTAAGCTAGAAGCGCCAGTAAAAACCAAAGCTTTCACTTCGCGTTGTTCAGACAACTTCTTATATGCCAAATCACAAAATATATTTAGCCACCTAAGGTACAATTTTTCATTTTATTTATTACAATTAGGAAGAGTATTCCCAAGCACCGTTGGGTCTAAGTGCACGAAATTCGAGAAAATGCTCAATTTTTGCATTATTAGTCCGCAGCTTTTTAAAAGAGAATCATAATTCCTTTTATTTTTGTAGCAAATGTATTGTTCCCCGGTTGTGTTTTTGGCTATTTCCAAGCTAAAGGCGCGGCGCTGACTGTCGATTCTGAATTATACATTGTGATGGTTAATAAATACCGCTGCTTTCTACATAGCTAGCTGGTAGTATTGGTAGAGGGTACTAAATTTAGCCCGCCCCATATATTTTGGCTGAATTTTGCTTCTAGGACAGGCTTTCATACGTGGACGCTCAATGCTGTTGTTTGAGTGAGCGAATATCTAAGTGTCGTATGGTAGTGAAAGTCGTATTTTCAAGAGGTCATGTGCTCAAAAACTTATATATTCGTTCCGGGTGTATGAAATCTTTTAAATTTAAATATTTCTATATAGTCTTTTATAGTCAAACTTCGATAGCTTCACTGCGTAGAGGACACATTTTAGAAAAGCGCTTCTACTGAGCAGTTAAGTTAAGTTACCTGCAGTAGTTATATTTCTATGTTTGACTATATTTTGCCCGAAAGTTTATATCGATGTAATAATGCGCCTTTTACACTGAAGTGCGTGTACGAACTGCACCGTACGCGCAACGATTTCACGCAAAATGAAGACAAGGGTTTTCCATTGCACGCAAAATGAAGACAACGGTTTTCCATTACCCGCAAAACGCTAATAACACACTTCTATTACCACATGTCGAGTGAAATATTGATGACCATGACTATGCCGCTAGAGAAATGGCAGGGTCTATATTTATAGCTTACGTGCAATGGTTGTTACCATATATTTACAACAACGTGCAATCGCAGCAACCATATTCGTATCTTTGTGCATTGGTAGCGCCTATAAATAACAGTGACATATATATAGTGACATTTAAAATGCGTAGTCGCACCGATTCCGTCTCGAATTATCAACTACCTTGAAAAGTGACTAACTTATGTGAAAGAAAAGCAAAAATACAAGCTGGACCGGAAATACTACCAGCTAGCTATGTAATAAAGCAGCCATTTATTAACCATCACAATGTATAATTCAGAATCGACAGTCAGCGCCGCGCCTTTAGCTTGGAAATAGCCAAAAACACAACCGGGGAACAATACATTTGCTACAAAATAGTAAAAGGAATTATGATTCTCTTCTAAAAAGCTGCGGACTAATAATGCAAAAATTGAGCATTTTCTCGAATTTCGTGCACTTAGACCCAACGGTGCTTGGGAATACTCTTCCTAATTGTAATAAATAAAATGAAAAATTGTACCTTAGGTGGCTAAATATATTTTGTGATTTGGCATATAAGAAGTTGTCTGAACAACGCGAAGTGAAAGCTTTGGTTTTTACTGCGCTGTCTAGCTTACAGTGCTGCTTTTACATCGTGTAGCCGTATATTGCCGAACCGCGAACGATAGACACCTAAAATTCATACTACGAATTACTAACAAGGCTGTAAATTACATGTGTACAAAGCAGCAAAAATACATGCCGGTTTTAGATGTTTTTGAAATTAGGCAATAGATTCTAACTGTAATACTTCATCTGTGTTAATCAAAATGCACGACCGCTAATCTGTAAACTTCGTAAGCAAAATCATTTTGGTCACTATTGAGTTTATTATATCAATACCGAATCAGCAACTCTTCAAGACTGCGATGATTGCGTCTTTAACTGCCGGAAATATAGTATCAAACGGAAAACTGCAAGCTCGCTCGTGCATCTCGTAAGTGAGTGTTACATATTCAGGACAAAATTTAGACCATATTATTGCAGATATGTATATAGTGAGCGCCTCGGACGGAGAATTTTTAATTCACGGGAAAAATTGAACCTTAGTGATATTTGGAAAACAGAAGCAAAAAGGTAAAACAAAAATTAGATATCTTAAGTAATGCCTAACTATGTAATTTTTGCCGATATATTAACCGTCAGAACATATTTTAGGGCAGTAAAGGCACAACGGTAGTTGGGAATGGACCCTTACCGTGGCTAAGTAAGCTGAGAAACCTGTTATGTCAGAAAATAGCAAATACTTATGTATATATATTGTTATATAAAAGAGGTTATTTAATATATGTTTATTTTAGTGGAGAAAGAACCACACATATTCGAGGTAGTCAGTGTTTCGATATTTAGCTTTGGGGGTGTGTTCCGGAGGGCCATGCAAATTTTTTTTTCAATATTTACAAATATATACCCATTTCAGGGTGTACAGGCTTAGAAACAAGATAATATAGTAAAATTTAGTTGAATTGAAGTTTGTCTACATGAGTTTTGCATTGTTACAATGGTGTTACAGTCTGTGTCAGTCTTGGCCTAGCGCAGTATATAGCATAGTGTAGTATTGCGGCAGAAAATTACGACCGAGTTATTCTGGTCTGATATATTTTGATATGCAATCTGTTTACTCGCGAATCCACAAATTGTTGACGGGTGGAGGTGGTAGCGTGCCAGGGCTTCCGGCGTCGAATCGTTCTTGGTGAATAAACTGCTAACACGATTTATATTTTATTTTTTTCAAATTTTTATGGCCAGGTAATATTTGATGGGAGCTCGAGCTCCAACCACCGCCGCCTTTCCGCTAGTGATTTCTTTTGGTTTGAACAACCACTATTTCGTATATACTGGCAAGCATGTTAATCCTTTAAGGCCTAAGGATTCTTTTAAAGCATCTTGTTTAAAGCGCCAGCGAATCCACAAATCGTTGACGGCCGGGGGTGGTGGCGTGCCAGGGGATCCGGCGTCGAACCGTTCTTGGTGGAGAAACTACTAAAACGATTTATATTTTATTTTTCCAATTTTTATAGCCAGGTAATATTTGATGGGACGCTCACGTTCCAACCACCGCCACCGCCGCCTTTCCGCTAGTGAGTTGGTTGGGTTTTGAACAACCACTATTCCGGTATATACTGGACAAGCATGTTAATCCTTTTAAGGCCTAAAGATTTCGTTCTAAGGATCCATCACACTTTCTTCCAAGCATACTGACTAAGATATTGATTTTCAGATTTTTCATAATTCTATGACATACTGGTTCGCCTCAAGACAAAAGAACCAAACTGCCGTGCAAGCTTAATAATGAATCAGTTTAGGCCAAATTCTGTTTTTGAGAAAGAGAACGTGTAATCAAGCCATGTAACTATAAATTGGATTCTCACCCATGTAACTACTAATTAGATTCTCACCAGTTTGAGCCAAAGCCACCCGTTGAGATCTGTGACAAATCATACATCATGTACACGGGAAGACGGTGAGTATATATGAAAAAGTTGGATATACATTATTATTAATTTGTAGGTTCATAAAGAGAACAGCGCGAGATGAGGCTTGCTCTGTCTTAATAAGGGTGTGTAACATGGTTTAGTGGACAGAATTTTAAACCTACTGGTGGAATAAAACTGCAGTTTTGAAATGTTTTATGCAAAATCCACTCACACAAAGTGGCTTGCTCTAATTAAACGTTTTCAAAGTCCCGTAGACACAAAATAGCTCATTTTAATATACAGGAAGTGAAATTCTCACAGCGAATTTAAAAAATTAAAAGCAATATGGTCCCCCCGGTATTTTTTCCAAAGACAAAAGTTGGAAGCATATTTTTAAAATTTAGCCGTAATTTTTTTTCAAAGAATAGGCGTTCATGTTGAAGTTCATTGTATTTTTAAAAACAATGCGACCGTACAACGAGAGTAGTATTCTTTCATAGCGTAAGTGTACACAGACAGTATCCATTCTAGGCTTCTACATACAAAATAAAATTTTTACAATTGCAAAAAAAAAAATTCTCTCTGTGGTGCCAAAATCCACCATTTTAGAGTCCGTGAGCATTGCAATACCACTATAAGTTTAAAACAATAAAAAATCGATATTTAATAAGTTAACAACTCTATAAGGTTTCAATTTGAAAGAAAACCTCGCATTGAGAAAAAGAGCTCAAAGTAATTTTTTAATTTTTTTAATCATCATTTTTTGTGATATCTTCTAGCGACTTATGACTCAAAAATGTACTACCTAACAAAAAGGGTTGTGCGGCTAAAGGTGTAAGAGTCCCGATTATAAGTTCATCTTTTTTTATCCGATTCCTGGAAAACTTTGTACCTCAAAAATGTCGGGAAAAATCCAAATTGATAAAGTTTTTGTCCAAGGATTAGGTCGTGAAACATTTTTTTACGAAACGGAAAATCAGGTGTAATTATGGGGTAATTGTTCTAACATATACCCATCTTGTGACGAGTTCAAAAGAACACAAAAACAAAAATTTTCACTGTGCTAGAAAGCTACTTGCAGGAGCTACTCTTACTTCAGATGCTTTGTGTAGATAAACTTTTGTGCCGGTCTATGTGATTTCCGATGCGCGTCACAGTTGTTCACTACTGTCAAAAATAGTACTAACACCTAACTTCAAAATTAGGCTAACTCTGTTGAAATTGAAACGGCTAGATTGATGTCCAACATCAAATAATTAATGAATTGTCCCAAAAAATTAGTTTGTTTCATAAATACATGCGGAAGCATGTTATAGCTGAGTGTGTGTCGCTGCGGTTAGGTCATAATTCATAAGTCATGACGTTGTTTGTTTTTGTGGCTTAGATGTATTCATGTTTAGTGTTTTTATTAGTTTATTTTGGGCCCCGCCTCCCCATTGCTTAATTCCAAGAGCAATTATAAACTCTAATGAGAAAATTCTGTATCATACACTTCCCAACTTAATTAGTCATGCCGATCGAACTCTTTTGCTACTCTTAATAAATGTTTTTTTTTAATTTTCAGAAACGACCCAGTCGTGGTGGTTAAATTTTTATGTTCTCCCAGAATATAAAAAAGAAACAAACGCTACAAGGTGTTCCGGTACTTCGTTATCTGTACTTTTGGAAAAATTAAATGCGTTATGCCTTGAACATAAAAAGAAAACTGAATAGTTGGGTACAAGGACTGTGTTCAAGCTATATGTAGTAAATGCAGTGAAAGAGCATTCAAAGTAAAAACAATTTATATATATTTACTGTGCATTCCTCTAGTGAAGCGCGCTTGCGAGGCCAGGAGAGGAGTGGTGAGAACAATCCCCCCCGAAGTCTTGTTGTGGAGGCGCCGCGCGAACCTACCGCGCACTACGTAGGTGGGGCGTCTATAAACCGTCAAGTGATATGATCATAGTTACGCCGCTCTACCTCCAACGTCAAATCGTGGCGGAAGTGGTGCGACGAGATTAAAAACTATAACGATTTAATAATTTCCCGAATAAAACCCTCAAGAGTGACCGTGAAAATTGAGCGTTAAAGATTCGAAAACCGACACTTGAGAAAAAAAATCTGCAAATTTTTCATACCCTGTAGTTTGAAGCAGAAGTGTGAAAAATCCCTTTTTGCCGCGCCTTGTTTTGGTGTCGCCATCAGCTTGTTGGCCGAGAATCCCCGGTGTGCAAATTTTGGCTTAAAACCAACAATCAGCAAACATTTCCACAGTCCCGTTCCCACGACTTTTCACCAAAATCTGAAATTTGGCGCCAACTATAAGCTTATAAGACTCAGATTGCAAAAAGTACTTGGTTATTTCTACTGTGAGTTGAAAACTATCTCGTAAACTTACATGGATCAAGCCTTTTAACTTTTACGGATATCTGCATGTACTTTATTGAGAAAGGTGCACAAAAACTGGAAAGT
>JASANE010005620.1:0-10183 GCA_030248225.1 Trileptium ribeirensis | reverse complement strand
TTTCAGGCTCGCATGAGAGAAGTACCACTAAAAGTATTCTCCTGAAAAGTTGTAGATCTCGATGATTGTATCCAGTGTCCTAAAACATATATGTGTACCATGTTTTATGCCTAGCACACATTGAATATCCCAACAATACAAGACAGACTATATTGCGGAAATCATGTTCATCGGCCCTAGACACATTGAAAACATCTGAAAAAGGTATTCACCAGTATATGAAAAAAAGCTGTTTTGGAGCCCTCCGCTCGAAGCGGAGGATATCTAGGTCAAATGCGGGGATAGTCTTTGCGGGGTGATTAATGAGCGGGGGTTATGTAGGTCAAATGCGGGGGTACGGGGATATTATTAGGGTCAATTAGGGTATATTATTTGGGCGGGGTGTAGTTATCTGATTGATTCAGTTTGTCAGCGGAGGTGATTCAACATGCAAATCCATGTCGGCGGGGGTATTAATTGGGTCAGCGGGAATGTTATTCGAGTCAACTTTAGTACTTTTTGTCTGCGGATGTGAAGTTGCTGAAATGAGTACTTATACGTGAAGTTGCTGAGTTTGATTAATGGCGTTTAGAGTAAACCACCGCGGCGTTTGTTGCTGTAGATTTGTTTAACAAATAGTTCCGCAAATTGTAGCAAACAGTGTGTTTTAATAAACTTGGCATTTAATGTGATACGTATTTTCAAAGTAGCCGAAGTCACTATTCCACTAACATCATCTTTCAATATTCATCCATAAATAGTGTCATATTTAAAAAACTCCACGGGACGTAACGCCATTACTGATTTTGCTTTTGTACAGATTATAATACGTTGTTTTCTTAATATTACGACTGAGCGGTGATGTTTTGATTATAAAACAATGCCACTTCATCAATTTTATCTGAATCGTTCTTGTACAAGTACACATGTTCCGTCAGTATAACTGCATCAAACTGCAACGCAATGATTATGTTGATGTAAATGTAAACATTTGGCGTTTTAAAATAAGAGTTTATGTTTCAAGTTATATATAATGTTATCTAACTGTCGCGTTCAACAAGCAGGCTCCTGCTCTCAATTCCATGCACAGCTTGCGGTGTTTTATTGAGGTTATGACGAAATCTTTATAAAACAGTTTTAAAATGGAATGTTTTCACAATTATTTGAATACAATCTGACGCGTGTAGTTTAAAACAAACGTTTCGTAGCACAGCACGTCTTAATTCAAAACCCACAAAGACACATAAAAATATTATACTATTAGAATTACATCATTGTATGAAAACTAATGATGTGTCGAACAGTAACACTTTACCAATTATAATACTTGGATCAACCTAGCACTAACTACGGCATTTCGACACTTTTGTTAATTAAAAATGTCTTCCAATAACGTATTCTTTCAAAATTACATTTGAAACTTTGTAACTTACTATGTTTCGCAGTTTCTCTTGTTGACTTCACGTATTTTGCATGGTTTCTGGGAGTACATTGAAGCGATTGGGTATGCAAAGTATTTTCACCATAATTAATGAATTAAGTTCCATTATTTTAAACAAGATGGTCTGTTCGAAGTGTGAGACACATTAGATGCTTAAACAAATCTTTGCTGACGTGCGTTTTAATAAATTATTGAAAGCATTACAGAACGGAAGTGGTTTCCATTATTTTGTGGAAAATCTTTATATGTCGCACACTGTAAGCAGTAACAATCATACATATAAGGTATGTTTTCCATAAACAGTCGATGTCAGGTGGACAATATAATGGTATATATTACACATGTTGTACTGATACTGGCATTGTCTCGTCCTACCTACGGGTATTGTGGTGAGCTTAAAATTTTTAATGTGAACTGATTTAAAAACTGATAAATATAAGCTTGATTTTTCAGGTTTAATTCAATGATGTAATTTTTAGCACACCTTCGTTTACAAAAACACCCAAACAAATAAATCATGTTGTGGAATTGACACCTTGTCCGCAATATAATTTAGGTGTAAGACAAGTCAGCAAAGCAATTCATGTAATCGTTGAACCTATGCATTTATGATATTCTATAGTATGTATCCAACACGAGTGAAGTGATTTGATTTGTGATACTAATCGTAGATGCTGATATATCATCATGTGCAAAAGCTGCAGCAAATAATTTAAATAGCTCGCTTCATCAGTGGAAATATTGTTGTTCTAAATTAGTGTCTGCATAAATATAAGGTACGGACTCAATGGTAATTAGTTATATTCTGCACTATCCTGAATCCTACTTTTAGACTATGTGTGATCTATAAACTGTATCTATAAACTGTTGCAGCGACAAATAAACCGTATACATTTGTACATATCGAATGTGAAAGGTGTAAATATATGCAGGGCTACTTATTAAGCGAGAAAGAATTGTTTTTTAATCCTTTCACACACTAAACCGTAACTCTAGGTCTAAAGGTATATTTATAATATATACGGTTTCAGTGTTCGATTCATATAGTCTTATCTTGATTATATGCAGATTTAAATTCTGCTGTTAGCGTATGTGCGAGTATTTTCATATTAAATAGACACATGATTCTATTTATGAGTTGTTCGTTATATTGTTTTTAAAACCTTTTTCGTATCTGCTGTATAACTATGAAGTCCGTTTATGTGTGAGTAAACTTAAGGTTACCCCGCCAACCATACTATTATGTCATTACCGATATCGAATCTCAAACCCTCGTTACGGAATAAATTGTGCTTACAAAAATGCAAGGTTTTGGTTTTTGTTTGGCCCAGTCCGCCAAAAGAAATTAGCTAACTTATATTATATGTAACATGTGTGAAAATCGGAATTAGAAACAACGCAGCAGAAGCGTCTAGTCGGAGGTACAAATGTTCTGATGTGTTTGAAAAAGTGGTATTTATGTTGAATTCGAAGAGATACTGTGTTAAACACTGTACTTAGGGTTTTCTGGGGAAATAATCTAGCAGCTGCTATTCCATTTACCTACGAGCTTATCCTGGGCTCCATTAAGTAGCAGGTTGACCCTTGGGTCTCAAGGTTAACTTTTAACTATTAACCTTTTAGAAGTTTAAAGCACCATATATGGGACAGAATAAGGGTTTAACTCAACTCTGTTGTCATATTTAACATATGACCTCATCTAGAGGCTGTACAGGCATAATCAACTCATGGTTTAGAAGTATATACGCAAATACGTTCACAAATGAATTCGCACACGCACCAGTTGCTAGTCAGAAACTTATGCGTTTCATGCCCAATTTATTTTGTTTTATTATTTATATTTTTAAACACAGCTTATTTACCAGGGTATCAAAACTAGCAATGTAATTTAAACTACATCATTAGATACTAACAAAATTACATAGTGGTGGTGGTAAAAGGGCATATATAATCATTTACGTGCTTAAACATTCGTTTCAGCTTTTTTGGAGCCGTGCAGGCATGGGGACTTCGCTGTACGCGGACAACCCCCGGTGATGCAGGAGGTGATCGACACCGTCAGTCCACATGTCAGGTGCCAGACTCCCTTGAGGGTCGACCGTTTACGTTAGGCTCAACGGATTCCCCTCGTTTTTTCTTGCTTGTTCCCATCCCTGTGGCGTCCGCGACTACGCTGGATAAATAGTCTCAGGGGCGATACGTTCGATCCACCTGGGTGATGTCTAGATTCTGATGCTAGTGGGCCTCCACCAAGCAATTATAGGGTTGAAAGTTTGATACTACACTGAATTACATGAATTATTTTTGCTATATATCTATCTCGCAGTTGCTAGAAATAAAGTTTTTCGGAGATTTATACTTCGTTTAAAACACTGAAGACAACGGATCTATCGAATCCTTTTAGCTGCTTTTATTCTCAGCTGCGCTAGGGTTTATGGTTCGAAATTCCTTGTAAAGTGTTCTACCTTGGTGTCACAGGCATAATAGGAGTATTATTTTGATATTTTCCTATGCATCTTGGTCTACTATTATGGCTTCCATTTGAGGTCAAGTTTTCAGGTCCACGTCTTTACCCTCATTTGGGTCAAAATCAATTTTCTGGCTCTGTATGATAAAGATTTTGTGTTAATTACACAGCTAATAAATATATTGTACAGTTTGTGTCATTTTTAGAATTTCCTCACTTTTATACTGACACTTTTGTTATTAATGATTTTTCAAACGTGAAAGCCGACCACAGATAGCATCTCGCCGATCGTTGTGCTTCTGTATTTATAACAAAATTGAAGAAAACTGTTAATATAAGTAGGAGCTTTTGTTTAGTTCGGAAATGGGTACTACCCAAATGTCGCTCTGTTGGGCTATACTGTAGAAGCGTCTACTCTTGGTGTATCGGCTAATTTTGTATCACGCAAAATATTTGCGGCTCATGACACTGTTATGCTGTCTATTCATTAGTTCTGAAATCAGTTATAAATAACTGAACTCTGCACTTTGGTCAGAAAAACCAATCTATATAGAATATGTTTAGTTATAACCGTTGGGTTTCTACCCTAGCTAATTGCAGACATTGCGCAATTGTTTGAGCTGAAATTTGGTTAATTTATATATCCTACTCCTTCCTATGAACAGCCAGTTTCGCTTATCTACTGTACTTTCCCTGTTTACACTTAAATGCGATTTTTCTATTTATTTTGGTTTTAGTGCACCAATAAATATTAGCTAGCTACACGCTAGCAGCAAATTGCGAGGACGGAAACCCAACAGTTACGCCAATCATCTAGTTCTTTGTCAATTATTATACCGAACGATAGCTTGGATCTAGCTGATACAGCAGATCATGTATATACAAATTTATGAACCCAAACAGTTAAATGTATTTACCGTTGGGTTATACCCTAGGTTATAGCAGACATTAATTCAGCACGAAACCACTACGAAGCATTTTTCAGCTCCACGTTAACTGTTGCGTGAGTTCTGTCGATCTGTCGATAGGGAAGGGGTTGCTAATGGCCTTCGGCGACAACCAATTGCTTGTAAATACCGATTACCTAGCTAGCGATATTAAGCAAAATAACCTTTGAAAAATTTCGAAAATTGCTGAATAAATTTTTTCTGCAAAGATGAATTATCACGTTGCCTAGCAACGACAGTACGTATATGCAACTAATTTGCAACGGCTATAACTCAGCAACGGGCAGGTGAACGTTTCTAATTTTTTACCAATGAAATATGGCGCATTCTGTTACATGCACTTGTGTGTAACACTTTGTGTTCGCAAGCAGGGGTTAAACAAACCAGGTTTAAAGCAAAAATATGGACAAACTATTGTATTATAAGCTGTAAGTTTGTAACGCTTATGTTGATTAGGTTAAGATTTTCACAAGGATTTGGGCCTTAGGCAGAGCGCTTGTAGCAAAGATATCTCACAAATAGCTTCAATAAGGCAATGCATCAGACTGTATCAGTTTTGCTGTTCGCATCCATAAATTAAGATTAAAATGACTTATTTGGCTTAAATTTCAGTGTTTA
This sequence comes from Trileptium ribeirensis, assembly GCA_030248225.1. Taxonomy (NCBI): domain Eukaryota; kingdom Metazoa; phylum Nematoda; class Enoplea; order Enoplida; family Thoracostomopsidae; genus Trileptium; species Trileptium ribeirensis. Next base: position 4,731 of record JASANE010005620.1, on the reverse strand, counting down.
TGTATTCGCATATATAGTGTGCTTCTGCAACAATTATGCCACTCATATGTAATCTGTGAGCGAAAATAAGGCATCTAGAAGATGTTTGGGACTCAGAGCAAATTTTACCGTTGTTATACATATAGATATATATGGCTTGATGTTAAGGGGAATATAACTTTACAATTCATGCTCACTTTGATAGTACAATATAATATTGGCTCAATAACTAATACACTGTTTAGATAGGAATCAATAGGATCACGTTCTGGCGGAGAAGCCATATAAATTGATTTCATTAACCCAACGGTCTTAGCGGAGCATCTAGTTTCAGTTTATTTCAAATTATACAGTTACATATATAATATGGCTGGATTACGGGAGATTAATAGTGCAATAGCGGATGAGTTATATCTTTCACAAGCAGAAGAATGAATTAGAGTTCTAGTCAGTAATAATTATACCAAAAATGCAATTATTAAATATGATGAGTGGCAGAATGGGGATAATAGATTCTGCTGTAGCATGAGGATCGGGCGCGCTGTAATATCGTCAGATGAGGGTGCACATTCACTCCTTCAGGCTAAGCTGGAGTGTGCGTTAGTAGCATGGATGGCATGGATGGTGTGATTATATATTAGTAGCAGGTATGTCTTTCGTTGTAGCAAACCTTCCGACTTTAGAAATAAGCATACAAGCCGGTGGTTGGTCATGTCGGGGAAGGAGGTTTCGGTGGTATATTTTCACCTATGGATCCACTGTTAGTTCGTGAGGTAGGGTAACCCCCCTACCGACATGTATGCCTATAAGTGTTATATTGTGTTAGCTGTCCAGGTAATACCAAACAATATTACTTTGCTGTTGCGCGGCTTTAATATCATCTGTGTGCCACTGATCCAGGCAGTAATTTTTAACCATTGGGTTTATAGCCCTAGGTAATTCCCTACATTAATTATACTCTGCTGGCCTTGGATTAATCTCTACGAATGCACAACCTTTGAACTTCCGCGTTCAGTATATTTTGTTCTTGAAAATTTGCTGTATTCCAAATATTATACCCATTCGAGATGCTTCAGTATGTATAGCCAATTTTAAATTTAGTGTTCGCACATCAGTCTTTTTTATGTTACATATATGTCAAGCATAAAGTATAAAAATATATTGCTTCATTCATATTTTGTTCACTCGGTCATTGAGCATATATATACTCTCGCTATGTCATTATATATCTGTTATCGTAGTGGGTATGTATTCTGTAGGGGGCTTGGCTGTTTACAATGAATCCTATTTTATCCCTCTAGGTTTTGAACTATGTTTATGTTCTGAACACAGTGAACCATTTTTTGATAAAAATTAATATTAATAACCGCGAATCTTGCGCTTTGAGCACAGATTTCATTACATAAAATTTCATCGACTTCACTTTGTAGGGTGCGGGTTGCGATGGTGTTGTCGTGCTTACACATATTTAGGATGATATATTGTCACTTATGTTCTACATATACATAGATTATATGTTTGTTATTTTATTTTATGCACACGTTATTGGATTTGGATACAGACGATTATTAGATTCATGGTAATTTATAGGGTTAGACACTTCTGCTTGTTTCCCATGCGTTGCACAACCGTTTCAAATAATAATATTTCTTTTTAATGTTTATAGACAGTTATAGCATTACGTGCTTCCATTTATTAGGGTATAACCAGGTTTCCGGTTTTCATCGAAAAAGTATACTTTTTAAGTGCATGCACATGTATTTCCACATACATATATATTATATACACGTGTAGTACTATACTTATACACATTCACATTTATTTACATATATAGTTCTAAACTTATATATATATATATATATATATATATATATATATATATATAAATATATATATATATATATATATAGGATATAGTACCAGTAGTACTATACCAATACACATGCTCACGTATTTACATATATAGTACTATACTTATACACATGCTTATGTACTTATATACATAGTACTATACTTATATATATAGTATACTTGCGGATAAATACACAAATATGAATACTTAGCACAAAGGGATATATATACACATACTTTTTTTATGTACAGTAATGTATACCTGCCAGCTATATTTACATATAAACGCTTACATATTTGTATGTACAGATGTATTGGACTATGTTTATATGTACACACATACATGCTTACATGCAATTGTTTTGTAAAATTTTAGGTTAAAAGCTTTGTGATATAAGGCATGAAGAGATTTAAAGTTGAACTGCTAGCGGTTGTTTAATATTTTTATGTTATCTGCAGCGATCTAGTATGAAAACAGAACTTTTACTAGAAAACCAAGGTAGGAATGTTTAACCTTTGGGTGCGCTCCACACTCCCCCCGAATGGATTCAAGGCTTGCGACTGGCGTAGCGGTGTTCCACCCTTTTTTAGGTTTCCCTGTTTTTGGGTGGGGGAACTCTCGAGTTTCAACGCCGGTGTCTCCGCATCTCTTTATCCATCTCACGCTCCAACTCCGAGCGAGAGCTGACCAAAAATGCCGTCACGACGGTGTAATTCATAACGATTACCATGGCATGGCGCACAGGCTGGTTAGTGTAGCCACGCACTCCAATTGGTCGATGAAATGAGCGGAAGAACACACGACGTCGGCGGCCACGACTTTTTATCTGGGAACCCCGTTTCAAAATCCGCTTGACCATCTTTTTGGGCTTGTAAAACCAGGAGTTTTTGGCGGGGTTGGGTCCCGAGTGCCCTTGTAGAAAGTGTTTGGATAGTTTTGATAGTTTTACAGTCGCATGAAGGCGACGACTGTAAAACTTTGAACAAAACATTATAGCAAACGAAACTTTATAATGACTGAATTGCAAAGTGAGGATCGACCAACTTCTCACTTTGTTTTATAAAATCAATTTTTTTTCTATGCCGCAAGCTACCCCTTACTGCGTTTTTGTAAACATACTAATAACGAAGCGGTATATCGTGTGCGTGTATGTGCGGAGAATTTTTGTAAAACTATTGTACATGAAATTAGCACCTGCTGAAAACACAGCTTCATAAAATCAACAAACGGACAGATTTCAAAGCGGAGGGTAAAAATAATAACATAGCAGTTCGGATCAATCCCCTAAGGATGTGGAAGTGGTTCAATCAAACCTTAATGTTTCATATATGCATGAGTAAACTTAAGCTGCGCCCCTTACCATCCTCTTTTGACAAAAGCGATTGCCATTCAGTTGTACACTGAACACAAATTTCATTTTTGCGTTAAAGAACAGAAATTAGTCCGTTTCATATTCCATACATTATAATTTGGAAATGTTCGCGAACACACTGGTGTTAAAGTACAGGGACCGAATTGCATTCGCTAATGGAATGGCGTTATGGAACAGAAAAATGTCGAAATGGGATACGGCTGTTGAAATTCGAGTTTTGTTCGCTAACAACGTTTTGTATATGGTGTCAAAAGAGGATGGTTGGGGGCGCATCTTAAGTTTACTCTTGCAATATACTTAATTACATACTCGTGATTCTGTTTTCTTGGAATGTGAGCAATAATTATATTTGCTGTGCTGACAAGCAAAAAAAGTTCATATTTCAATTGTTGTTAAACCCCCCGCTCTTCTCTCTCATGCTGCATTCGGTCACCAAACTAATATATACTGGATTTGCATGAGATGGTACAGTAGATTATTGATGTCTTGACCAAGAAATGGACGCTATCGTGTATGTTGTGAGTTTAAAATGTATGATGATGTAACCTAGTTAAACACTAGATTCCAGAAATTCTTAAAAGATAACGTTTAAATGTGCTATCTGTAATAAGACCTTTAAACGTAGTGATAATTTACAACGGCACACTACATTCGTACATATGAAGCAAAAGTCGAATGTCATTGGTGCGGTAAAATGTTCGCATGCAAAGATATCGCGCAAAGACACATTCGAAAACAACACCCACACCTGGATGAATTTCTGACGCACGACCAACCTTCGACATTGCATGTGACAAACCCAGTTGGCGAAATAACGACCGTTGATCAAACCACAATGTCAACAACTGTCGCGGTGCAACAACAAACGGAATTCCCTGAGCGGTATGGCGCAACGATACATCCACAACCGGCGCAGCAACAACAATCGTATGTGTTGGAAGTGCAACCTCGACATCTGCTCAGTCGGTGTGGACAAACGACGACGAGTCGATGAATCTCGATATCTTGCAGCTTTTGGCACAAGATATTATCGACGAACCACCGACAAAGACACGTCGAGTTGACAACGACTCCAATGACACCGTCAACTCTTGCAAGCACCAGTCGTCTATCGTTGATCGCAATTCCAACGTCAAACTGCTGCGATGGATCAGTGCGCTCCGGGGGTACCTCTGCAGCTACTACCTTGTCCCTAATAACCAATCTCCGACCTGACAATATTTTTGCAACAATCTAAGCACTTGCTGGGTAAATTGGTTCACGCTGAAAGACGTCGTGGTATTAAGCTGTGGATCAGCGTAAAATGTTTGCTGCGTAAACTGGACGGAACCCTGATGACAGCACATTTCAATACCAAATCCTGCTGCATCCTACCTGGGTCAAACATCGACGGTGAAATCACCGTTATGTTTGCTGAACTGACAAAGAAGCTGGATGGTTTCCAGGGTAAAGGATCTGGATGGATCGTACATGATGTTCAACACGCAGATGTACACATCAGCGTGTACCGACCCCTGCGCGGATCGAC